>JAGDQP010042666.1:0-16475 GCA_022664845.1 Lepisma saccharinum
GATGAGCCAAGTTCCTTGGTGACAGCATGTAACAGGAACAAAGGAACGTGGCGCGAGGTGGCAAGGTTCATGATCCTCAAGCTATAAGAGTGGTAGGGATCCTAAAACCCACTACGTCCACCGCCCCCAACCCTAAGGCTTTTGCCAGCTCGCGCCAAGTTCCTTTGTTCCTGTTACATGCTGTCACCAAGGAACTTGGCTCATCCCTCTCCCATTTCACACCTTTTTAGGGCTAAAGAACTTGGCTCCACTTTTTGCACCTCTGGCGTTTTTGTTCGGATCCTCTTTAGTATAGAGTGACCACGAGCTTGTACAAAAAATTACAATAGGAATAATGAGCCATCAAGCTGAAAATGCAAAAAAAATATATATATACAGAATTGTTCCCCTTAGATCCTTCGCCCCTGCTACAATTTCGAGATCATTGGTTCTACCAGGTATTGCAAACCACTGTGTGTATTTAACATATAATGTATAATAATAACAACAATAATAATAATGGAATATTTGTTACCGGGTTACAAACACCATGGTGCCGATATAGCAGTAAGTCATACAAAATACATATAAACGTATAAAGAAGCAAATATACATTCGATATGATGCAATACAATTATTTTACATAATAGTTGTTGATTAAATGTCTGAGCAGGATACAGAAAAAGTCAATAACTTACGATGCTGTGACAATGCAATACCAAAACCAAGAAAGTGTTTAATTTTTTCTCAGATAAGAGGTATATTATTGTACCTTGCATTTTATGTTTTAATCTTAAAGCACATACGTGTTTTAGGAATTGTAAATAAATCCAAAAGGAGTAATCATACACGTGGCTGACATTGGTACAGCAATCTATGAAGCCACAGTACTCCAGAAACTGCACTTACCACAAAAATCTTAATTTTGTACATTCATGGTTGTGGCATTGCATTGACGATATGTAATTCAAGATTTAAGTTTATATATATATATATCGGCCTCAGCTTATCGCTGACTAGGAGTTTAGCAGTCGATTGTATAATAGAACTGACCCTTAATGTTATAATATAGCAAGCGGCTCAGTGGTTTATGAAAAACTTGTTAGCAAAACATGGATTTTAATAAAAGATGTCCTTGAACTTTTGCTTGCCGAATTAGTGAAATAGCTAGCTTTTTTAATTTTATTTGTGTAGATTGATTACTATTAAAATAAATTCTAACAATGGCGTCGATGGTTTAAACGAATCCACTAAGATTATTATCATGCTATTATTAGAAAAGCATAAATAGCTCTTAACTTGAAAATAAATACTATTTTGATATAATTTACAACTATAAGGATTCAGGTCACTGGGAAAACTTAAAAAACTAGGCAACACTATGAAACACTAATATTTTGGAATAGTCGTTATATAAATAAGAGGATGTGTGCTGCACACAACTTAGCAGTACGGTCGTGTTCCTTGGATACATAGTTGGACAATAAAAGGTTATTCAAAAAGAAGGGGCAGATTTAAAATACTTATTTCTAATGAACGACAATAGATAGAAACACATACGATACATCATTGGATAAAGGAAAGCTGTTCAAAGTATTAAACCCCCACCCATTAGTTCCATGCAATGCCTACAGCGGCGCTGTGGTTTCTTTATGAGAAAATGGCGACGCCCCAGGAAAAGTCGTTTTGTGTGCTGCAGTATGCAAAGAGTGAATCCATTGTTGCAGTGTAGCGTGTATTTCGTTGTAAGTTCAAGAACTAATGAATAGGGGTTTACAACTTTGAACTTTCCTCTATCTAGTGATATATCGTGTGTGTTTCTATCTATTGTCGTTCATTAGAAATAAATATTTTAAACCTGCTACTGCTTTTCGAATAACCCAGTATTATGCAAGATATGGATCAAGAAGAGTAAGTAATACAGCCAGAAAACATGTTCTCGTTGATATGAGAACCAAAGCAGTTACGTAACAACCCATTGTATATGATAAGTAATCCTCAGGTTTCCGCAACAAGACACTGGAATCTCCTCCACCATGGATTATACTATGTGTGATCAATAGTCAGATTCGAAAATGTGAAGTGGATACCAGTAGTTCAGATAACATTATGGGATGCCTTGCATATACGTCTCGGACTAAGATCTGACCATTCATTTCGAAAAAAAACCCACACATTTTCACATCAAATAATACGAGAATGTAGATCATTGGTTATATTTCATTACCTACACAGATTTATAGCCAAGTTAATATTTCACAAATACGGTAATTTGGGGTACGAAATAATCTTCGGCAGAAAAGCATTAGATGAAATTAAATTGATTTGGCGTTCAGCTTGATTATCACATCTAGAAGTAAATCTTCTGGAACCAGAACAATACACCAATAATGCTTAGTAGATTTTTCATGTAGGCCTGGATATTTCAGAAGTAAAAACACAACAGGATGCAGGGATTAATGCTGATATTAAAGTCAAGTTTACTGTTGGAAATCCAAGTACCGAGCCTGGAAACATCAACCGATGATACAAAACGAACGAACAGATACCACACAAATAATGATCTGCACTACATAATGTTTGTTGTTCGAACAGTTTGCTTAATTATGGAACAGAGACAGAACTCGGTAGGAGTTACTACAACAATTTCTCTAATCAGAACTTCCTAATTAAATATCAGACAGCGCAGAAGTGCAGTGCTGTTACAGAATTCAGATAAGGAAGGAAGGTTCGGATCAAAGGACAGAAAATGACCTAGTAATAACACTAATTTGCAAGTACAAAGGGAACAGTATAATATTCTACAGCATTGAACGGTCTACCACGAGATCAGGATTGCAGAATACCCTCTTAATTGCAAATTGTGTTCCTGTACTGTATGAACATTAGTTTTCTTCAATAACGTATTCCAGAAAAAATATATAAACTTAGGGACTATAGTAATTATTATTTGCAGCAGGGAACTTGATAACAGTGGGGGAAAGGAGGCATATTTGTGCGATTTTTATAATATGAAATGTTAAGGCGTGTTATCAGTTGCTGTTAACATTTACTTACTAACGTACGATCCTTTGACTAATTTTACAGCACAATTCTGTTTCCTTAACCTTTGCCTGTCTTAAGTAATGTCATTTTTAAAAGACGACTTACAAAAATGTACTTGAATGAAAAAGAAATCAACATTCTCTTCTGAACAATTTTTAAATATTTCAAAAATATTACTAAATTAAAAATATGAAAATAATATTAATGATATACAACTCTACTGTCAGTGAGTTTAGTACATAAGCTACCTCTTATATTTTCTGTGGGCTACCTACAAATAAATAAATTAAGTTTGTTTCAACAAGTTGCAAGTGTTATTTTTAGAATACATTTTCATTGTCTGCAGATTGATCATTGTTGCTGGAAATTTTGTAGCATTATTTCCAGGTTAATATGAAAGCTGGACAATATTCTTTCATTACGATTAAAATTAGCTTTTTGTTTCCTTTAATGCTTATACTAAGAGGGAAGAAAAATATTACACAATTTCTGCTGCTAATATTAGAACAATAACTTTAACAGAAATCAAATTTATTATCGACAAAAAATAAACCGAATTCTATCGTTGGTAAAGCAACTACGAAAGAAAGGATCGAATTAAGTTGCTGCGACAACAATCCTACTAACAAGTACGTCTTCCATTTTAAAGTTATTCCTGTATGAGCATAGGGACTATCAAAAAATTAATCAATGAACAGTATTTTATTGGTAATAAATAATAAATTAAATTAAATAATAAATTAAATTAAATAATAAATTAAATTAAATAATAAATTAAATTAAATTAATATTTAAAATTATTATTCCTTATATTTTATACTATGCTGTTATGTCTATTTTTTTAAAAATTAAGCTTTATTATGCTTTCAAAATTCGTAGTTTCCAGATCCTTAGACAACCTGAAGAATGTTAAAGGTAAAAACCAAACGTTTTAAGTGCCATTATGCTTTTTATGGTTTTGGGTTGCTCTATTAGTAACACGCGGGTAAAATGTCGGTTAACCTGTAATTTGAAATGAAAATTAATTTCATTCTTCTTAAATCCATAAATTCATTACCTTTGAAACAACCTGTTGAATTTCTCAAATTAAATAATAATATACACGGAAGCAAAGAATTGTACTGAGTAGGGATGGATTTGTACAATGGCAAAAGAGTAAATTGGTACTTACCAAATGTGTCCCTTCGATTCTGTACCAATCTGTCCCAAGGGGACATTTTAAGAAAGAAATGAATTTCTTGACGAATGAGTTAAGTTGATTACACTGCATACTGACAAACTCTACTGACGAAAATATCTGTTCATGCACACCATACATTTTACTGACAGCTCAATAAACGTATTCTACAGGAGCTTACGAATCTATAAGTAAAAACTTCATTTACTTAGTGAAGAAGTTGCTTCAACCCAATGTACTTCCGGTATGTTAATGGTCGAACATTAATGTTACCCAACACATAGTTATCATAATTTTTCTTTGTCATTAACAAAAACGAACGCCACTGTACCAATGTAAATCATAAATCAATATTCCTTCCCTCTCCGTTACTGCATCTTAGCGCAGTGGCGGATCCAAAGAAGGAGCAGTATATCTCAGACCTACGACCCTCCCTCACGAGAATCCTGGATCCGCCCCTGTCTTGGCGTGTTGATATCGAGCAAATTGGCGACGGGCTTAGAGACCTTGAACTGATATTGTAGATTATGTTTCAGCGCCAAAATGCCATGCTTGAATTATAGGGTGAATATGGAACAATTATAGGCGTGAAAAGACTTAATGAAGAATGAGACATGAAATATTTTTCACAACATATTTAGCGTTAAATGTTGTTAATTTGTCAAACCTGGATTTCACAAAAGGTTACATAATTTACCACATTGCTGCTTTAAAAATAGATTTAAAAAATATGAATTCCACTTCTAAGAATAAGCAGTATTCAAATAAACAATAAACCTTTGTTCAATAATAATAATAAATTATACATACCTTCGTAACGACTTAGTCCAAACATTTCTCTAATTTTCATATTCCTTTTAGGAGTAAGTTTTTCAATCCATCCACGTCGATCAAGAACTTCACGAATTATATCACAGTTGTTATAAACAGTATAGATTGTGCGCTCCTATAAACGAAACAACGGAGATCAATTATTACTTATTTCTTTCTGTAAATGTTTTGGATATCGCAGTAACATAAGCACATCCAAAGTCACTATCATGAAAATCATGCATTAATTACAGTAATATAGCAAGTTTTCTTAAATGCACTGTTAAATTTTACTAGTGGATAGATTGAAGTTTCTATTTCCGGTGGTAGGAGGTAATGTTGTCACACCAGTCGAAAGAAAATGGGTAGTTTAACAATACAGTCATGGATATGTGCGGGAGTAATATTGCGTGTATAACAGACATTCTAAAACCTCTCTTATACAGGCTTAACCTGTCCGCTCACGGTCTTCAACGGAAATTATGTCTCCGCCAAATTATGTCGTGTATTGCTGGCAACAATAAGATTGAATATTTAGGATACTCTATAGTTCTGTGCTACTTAACAATCGTACACTTGAAATTTTACAAGGTACGTTATTCGCTTTATAGCAACTTAGTAGATCGCTTGTTGGTCTCATCTTTCAAACTCTTCATAAACGAAGACAAGTCAGACTATTCCACCAGTTGTCTTGTGTGACTGAGGGAATCAGAAGAAAGTAACAAATAGGCGGGGATCTCTATTGAACAACAGAAAAGAAGAAACTAGTAAGGAATCAATCAGATGAACTTTGTTAGAAAGGAAATCTAACCTTAACGAATAAGATTGGATTTAAGTGAACCCGTGCAGAAAGCTTAGTAAACTCATAACAGTGATTGTGCTGCTTATGATATAGGCCTAGTACTCATTTACGATAAAGTTTTCGTGGAACATTACATCCAAATATTGAAATGTTATTTCTCCTAAATTTGAGATAGCCAATAAAATAAGTGGAAGGCACTTCGTTTTTCTTTTTTGTAAAACTGAACTGATGGACCATTTTGGAAAATTGTTGTTCAATATTCAAATCATTTCATAGATATTCTGTTGATGAACATTATAATATCAGTGGTTGCTTTTCTCCAACCCCACGGTAGAATAATTTGACCAGGGAAACTCTGTTCAATAACAGTGATATCCATTTGCTTTCCTGAGATGTTCTAGGCTTATATGGTGCAGATATTGAAACCTTTCTTCATCCAATTCTTGGGCCACATACCTCTCAAATCCCGTCTGGTTTCGTCCCTATAATGAGCTGTTCTATGCCTAATCGGTTATCCTCTCTTAATAGGTTAACTCGATCCCAGAGGTCGACCATCCTGACTGAGATTTTTCCAGGGGGTTCTCTCAGGCACGCAGCACGCTAGGCAAATACCAGAATGGTAACTTCAACTTAGGTTCTGGCCGACTCCTTCCCGTGTCCTTTCCCTCCCATATCCAGGCCTGAGCCTAAGACGACTAAAAGCCATAAATAAAAATTCAAGTTTAAGTAGCTTAACCGATCCAGAGTTATCACTGTACCTAACACAGTATCAAAGAAAGTTTAGGATAGCTGATACTGTCATTTCAGCTTATGGTAGATTAAGTAATTTAACCTAGTGGTAAAACAAACTTACTCAACTAAAGTAATAATACAGGGTGCTTTTAAGTTCCACCGGATTTTAAAGGGTCGTGGACTCAAGATGGAGAGTAGCCTGTAAATTCACCGTGAAAGCTTAAAATCTTAGATTTGGTAACATTGTGATGTCAACGTCTCTCGAACAACAATCAATCAGTTGCTTCCAAGGTGGCGATCATTCAGAAGAAGGTATGGTGTGTTCTGTGGTATGCCGAACTCAAATTGTGTGTTGCAGTGCGAAGAGAGTTCCAGAAAAAGCTTACAAAAAGAAAACTAAGGATAACGACCATTAAAAGGTGGTTTCGTAACTTCAAAGAAACTGGAAGTTGTAGATATACCAGGAGAAAGCATAGAAATGGTTGAATCGCTGAGGGTGAATGTGCTCAGGAACCCCAAGAAAACTGTCAGGAGAAGCAACTACCAGCACAACATAAAAGATAATGCATAAGTAACTTAATGGTAAAAATATAAGAATGGTTTAAGTGAGGAAGACTACGACATTCTCATGGAATTTTGCAATATGACGCTTAATCGGTTAGACAATGAGGTTTCAAGGTTGGGTTTCATTTATTTCAGATGAGGTGACTTTTCATATTTCGGGTGAGATGAATAGACAGAATTATAGGATTCGGGGACAGGTGCATCCAAAGATTAATGTGTGGTGCGCCATTTTCATTGAACATTTAATTGGTCTATTCTTTTTCAAGGAGGTCACTTTCACTGGAAATGCGCACATGTAAACATTGCAAAAAAATTTAATTAAAGAAACATGGCATACGGAATGCTGTTTACTTAAAAAAAAAAAAAAGGCGTTCCACACAATCCTCCAGGTGAGATTATCAGAACAAACAAGTTAGAGAGCGATGAATTGGTCGTAGGGGTCCCATTATTTGACCCACAAAGTCTCCTGATTTGACACCCTGTGGCTTCTGCTGTTGGGTGGGGTGGGGGAGATTAAACAATAGTGCACATTGAAAAACATGAAAATTTATTACCTAAAAGAGAAAATTCGTATGGTTATTCAGGGCATTCCAAATAAATATAGTCAAGATACAATTTTAGGGTTACTGTAGCAGCTTCAAGAGAGTTTGGACGTCTATGGAGCACAGTTGGAGGTTAGTTTATAGCTATCAAAATGTAAAGTGAAAGTAACTTGTTAAAGTGAAAGGGGTTAAAAGCAAAAGTTGCAATCTCCACTTTGGGGAAAACCGAGATTTTAATGCCACTGTATGCATTAAAGTGTCAAATGAAGCTAAATGGAAGTAAAGCCTTTCTGTATTGGCTTTCTTCTGGCTTCTTTGTGTATGTTCTAGTTTTATGCGTAGTAATCATAGGGAAAAAGTACATATACTATGATATTTACCAAATTAAATTTTCTTTTGACTCTCCTGTAAAATTTGCTGGAAAGGAGAATGCAGGCTTTTGTTTTCAACCCCCATAAATTATTTCATGTTGATGAGGCTCTCTGTCTGGGGTCTGCAACACAAAAATCTGGCCGAACCTTACAAATACCCAATTTCGATTTCTGTCAAGTGAAATAAGATGAGTTCTGCTCCATTGTAATTACTTCACGATTTGTATACTCTTTTTCATGTTTTTTTTTCTGGTTGGCTTCAGATTCTATATGGTGCATTAATAGAGGTTAGGTTAGGTTAGGTTTGCTAAGATTAGGCTATATTGTATCCATTATGAAAATATTAAGGGTTCGTGGGAAGTGATTTCAATCGAGCAGCTCCAAATATTTTTTTTAAACTTGTGCAGAAAAGGGCCACTTATCCATTCACAACCCACGTTGGTTAGCTTATTTTCTTACGGATGAGCTTTAGATAAAGCCCACCATCAGACAAACTGTAAGAGGACTACGGGTCACGATAGTATATATTATTGTACCCTTATTTACACACATAAAAGTAGATTTTTGTGTGAGGCCATGAAAATTTTAGGAGGGCGTTAGCTAGACCTATGGGCTTACTTTATATAATCCCCCGCATTAGTCAATCAGTGACAATTGTTGTGCTATTGAAGTAGTTCTAACGCAATGAAAAAGCAAAGAATTTACTTTTAAGACATCTATCAACTATAAATAGCCACGATGGTAAAAATAATATAAGGACAGGGGTGTCTTCTTCAAAAGCAAGTGTCGATTAGTGCCAGGGCACTATAGATATGCAAATGGATATACAACTTTAAGAAAGTGCTCTGGTAGCTGGAGCCGCCAAGCTCCCCGAAGGCTGAAATGGGCCACTGCGTAACTTACAGTTGACCTCACTGGACTTAGCCGAACCTAAAAGTAATTAACCAAACCTTCTTGACATCATCATACATCAATATGAAATTATCCAATAGGCCCGATGCGAATTGAATGGAACTAACATGAAATAGTGAAACGTCCGAAAAATAATGTAAAAATATTGGATAAATCGTTACGGAACTAGAACAGTGAATATATTTCGACTTTCCAACAGAACTAAAATTACCTTAATGGCTAAGTCAACTGCTTCGCTGAGCTTCAGAAACATATCGTACATTAACTTCCCATCTCGTAGGACATGGAATTCCAAAGATTCTACCAGAGATCCTTGTACGCTTGTCGATGAACTAGTTCTACTTTTGATCTCGTAAGCGTTTTCGAAGTCTAATAGCTTTGAGACTCCAGAGTCCTCGACTACTTTAGGACTCTTCCTGTCTTTCGACTTCTGATGAGCGGCTCCCGACATTGTGTCTGTAATAAGGTTTTGAATATTTTATGTTGTTTACTATTAATTAATAAAATCTTTCATTTTTATACATGCTTCTGTTTTGTTTTCTTAGTTTCCAACTGTCACCAACAATAATTCCATAAAGCTCTTATAGCACAATTGCGAATTTTCCACTAAAAGTTCAAAACGTATTGATAATTACAAATATTTAATTTTAAATCTTGAACACAGTCAGGGGAGTCCATTCATAGAAATATTAGTGTTTGTGACGTATGTTGGAAGATATCGTGCCATGGAAATATTAAAATTACGTATCGAAACTAAGAAGCTAGAGAGAATACTTGTATAAGGCCCGATACCAGCGATCATAGCGATTGAAGCTTGAAGGTGTCAAATCAACGAAGCCAATCTGAAGGAAAAAGAACTTATCGCATCAATAATAGCACTTCCGATTTGACTTCTTGTCTGTAAAGCATTCGAAGCAATATAAATTTGTTAAATAATTTAAAAACATGTAGATCGTATATATATATATATATATATATATATATATATTCACTGAATGCCTAGCATAACGAGCATCGTGCTTATGCTACGCTGTTTATAATCTTCAGTATCTTCCAGGTGGCGTCACACGCCATTCATCAAATGAGAATTATGGTACGGGCATGGCCTTCCTGATATTTATATCTTTAAGAGAAGTAAATAATCCCGGAAGTAGTGCCTAAACATAGAATGTCCTATTTAGAGAAGCCGGTCTCACTAGTAATACACATGCAAATGACGTCTCGCAGCGTTGTTGCGTAACACACGTTCAATATAAATACCCAGCTTAATTGTATTGGGCCAGTCAATCCGTCTACCGTATTTACATCCATCGTTCTGAGGAATGAACATTGACCTCTAAAAGCGATACTGGACAGAGCAAAAAATAGACAATAGGTTCCCATTTTAAGATACTTTTGTTTATGGAGTCGACTCTTAAAATCATCTTTCATCTGTTAGCAAGGAGATGCATTTAAAATGAGAGAAAACATAGTTTAAAACAAATAACAAACTCGAGACGAATAGGTATGATTAAATGATAATCGTTACAATTCGAATTGTCTAACTTAGATTCGAGTGATATAAAATAAAGACTTTAATACCAAGAAGTGTGTCACTATTTCCCATGGGATTGATCGTTGCATCCTGTGAATTTGTGCTATTTTAAGGAATAGCGTGAACGAAGTAATTTAACTGTTTTCCACGATCCTTGGCGACGGTACTGAAATTGCACCACCATCCTACACGAGAGAAAGAAAAAAGTTGTTCACAACAGTTGCGTGTGAAGCAACTTCTTTTGTGTTCGGGAAAAAAGGCCGCGTGCACATACAAACACTGTTATGATATGTATTATTTATATAAGCACATATTTTATTTTATTTTATTTTTAAGAAAGAAAGTTTTGCTACTGCAAACGAGTATTTATGCTGTGATCTAAATTATTTAATTAAATTATGTCAGGTACAGTCATTTTTAACAAAATAAAATTAAGTAGAGTGGCTTAGCTTTTAGAGAACAAATGTTTACTAGCTCAAATTCTTGTCATTCGAGGTTAGTATAATCCGACGGTGTCCATTTAAGTCCGTACAGTCATCGTTTACATCTGCTGGACTACCCACATGTAATACAATGTTGTAATAAAGGTACAGTGAAACATCTTTAATTTATACCGTAATTAAACAATGAATTTCTTTTTAAATCAGATCTGAGGAGTTTGGAACTTGTATTAGCTCTGTGGGTTGAACTCATGGTCATGTGGCTCGGCGCTGTAAGGAGAATTTAGGTTGATTAACCTGTATAGGGTAAACGTATCAGTTATTGGCACCTTTAAACCACTGTCTTATGCAGATCTATTCCGGCTTCATTTTTCTGTTCATGCTGTTATGTTATAGTAAACTTTTAGATCTATCCCGAAATTAATTGTATAGTGACACAATGAAAATAAAGAACATGTATTTTTTATTATTATTATTTTCTTCAAAACAGCAAAGTGGCCTATGTTTTGGCACCCTCTGACCAGTTGTTGGCCCCCTTCATGTCCAGTTATTAGCACTTACCCTATACTTTTTCGAGACCAGATATTTGCACCGCTAAGCCCAGCAGAGGCCATCAGTGCTTAAAAAGTTTTCTAAACTTTGGTGGTCAATGAGGCCGGCCACCTGAAGAACTTTTTGGTGGCCATTTGTAATCAGTGTGGCCTTATATCAAATATTATGTTTTATTGACGTTAAACGTAGATTACATGCATGTTACACAATGATGCATCTTCATATTGAAATTAGTCAAGAACAAGCTGCAGCAGTGGCGTCTAAACAAGCTGCAGTACGTACGAAGGCGTACCGAAAATGCATAGGATATTGATGCACTCGCGGTACCAAGATGAAATACCGTACAGGACGGTGGTAAACTGAACAGCAGCACTGTCTTGATAAAGGTAAAGTTGAGAATTTTGAGATAAGAACTGGTGGCAAAAATTGGCTACCAGGTATGACTCCAAGTGGCCAAATCTAGTGATTGGTGGTCGTGGCGCGCGAATTTTGCATACTTTTTGAACACGTGGTTGACACCCCTACCAAATACTTATTCCTATGAAGCAACGTGCTACGTAAAAATACCAGGGATCCTATTTTTGTCTTAAACGATGGAATGGTTATGTTAAAAATCTGAAATATTTTCTAATTGCTAATTATTTCCCCCTGCCAAATAAATGGGCACTGTGCAAAAATGGCATACCAGTTATTGATACCACAACCACCCCTAATAGCAACAACTAGTTTTCATAATTTACATAATTATGCATGCTAAGTGGTCTCTAAACATCCTTCTAGTTGTTAAAAAGAAGGAAAACCCTACATAATTACCTTATAAGAAACATCCCGCCAGTAAAGACAACCATAACGTGGGGTGACATGGCGAACCCACGTTTCGTCACCAGTCAAGATTTGGTTTAAAAAGTCCTCTCCTTCATTAGCGTAACGGGTAAGGAATGTTAAAGCATTGCCAAGTCGTTTGGTTTTGTGGGCGTCTGTGAGCCTTTTCGGAACCCAGCGGGATAACAGTTTTGAGATAACCGAAGCGGTCGGTAACAATCTCATGCAAAACAGTTCTCGAAACTTGAGGAAACATCTGAAAGCATTGTCATTGTGCACCGTCTATTCTCGCACATTCTCTCATCCACTTTCCTCACCAACACATCATTCACAATAGAAGGCTACCCGGACACTGGCGGGATGTTTCGTTGAGGAAGGTTTGGACATGTTGGTCACTCGCTCGAACAAGGGTTTGAACATTGGTGGAAACTATGTCGAAAACTAGTTTAAGGTGTGCTCTTTCATGTAAAAATAAATTTGGCTTGAACAAAACGGTTTTAGTATTTTTTTATTTTTTTAAAAAAGCGGTACTTACTTTCGGTACACGCCTCCTAGCAATAAATAACTAGAGAGAAATGAAAGTTTATTTCTTAGCTTATCTGCTTAGATTTGGACAGGTTAAATTGTTAACTTGACGAAGCTTTCTTGAAATTATCACCTTAACCACGACCAATAACAAAGATGTGTTGTTTCATGTGCAGTAGTCATTAAAGAAACTATAAACAACGTGTCAAAAACAATATCAGTTTTGCCAAATTATTTCCGACCTTAGTTTTTAAAAAAGAAAAATATTGGGAGTGTCAATAAATGGGCAGTGCCAATTTCAAAGACGTTTACCCTAAATACTGGCGTGTTCAACAATTGACAATATTATCACGAACATCAAACCAAATATATACACATCGGAAATATTAAACCTCGGACTTAACAGCCATTTAGGACAAGTTATCACGATTCAAAACTTTTTTACTTCAAAAAGTCATACTATGAAAATAAAAAAGAGAGATTTCAGAGAAAACAATATTCACAGTTTTATTGAGTGCTTAGAAATGGAAGACTGGTCAAGCATATTTGCAACTGAGTATATTTCAGTTGATGAAATGTTTAAACTGTTCCTAACTAAATTCAAATTACGGTTCGACCAATGTTTCCCACATATAACCGTACGAGTAAACCATAAAAGGCGAAATAAATGGATCACAAATGGCATTAGAAGATCATGTCAAAAAATGAAAACACTCAATTTAATAAGCAAACAAACTACTGACATAAAATTTATTGAGTATTTTAAAAATTACAAGAAGATTTATAGAAAGGTCATAAAGCAAGCAAAAAGTTCCTATTATGACAACCTGATAAATAAAGCAGATAATAAAACAAAAATGGCGTGGAACTTGATAAAACAGGAAACCAATATGAGCAATAAAGCTTCAGGAAATATAGAACTTAAAACAGAAAATAATCAGATCTGCAATGACCCACATGCAATTGCAGAGATATTCAACTCTTTCTTCAACAATGTTGTAGATAAACTCCTTAATGCAAGGCCAAATGCTGCAATGTTTATAGACGAACCCCATCCAATACCACATGTCTCAAATTCCTTCTTTCTTACACCCACAGATCCTTATGAAATAATTGCTATCGTAAATAAATTTAAAAACCGTAGTTCTGCAGGGCCTGATGAAATACCTGAGTTTGTAATAAAGAGATGTATACATGCTATTGCTACGCCATTGTCTGATTTAATTAATGCATCATTTAATCATGGGCAATTTCCAGAAAATTTAAAGTGGTCACTAATCAGGCCACTACATAAAAAAGGGGACAAACGTAATTGTGAAAATTATCGACCCATATCACTCTCATCTAAATTTTCCAAAATTATCGAAAGTATTATGAAAAAAAGACTATTATCCCATCTGGAACAAAACAAAATTATTTCTAACTCACAACATGGATTTCTAAAAAATAGATCTACTACTACTGCTATCTTAAGTTACATACAAGAAATAGTATCTGCTATTGACAGTAAATCATATCCATTTTCAATATGTTGTGATTTAAGCAAAGCCTTCGATTGTGTTAATCATTCACTACTTTTATCGAAATTGTCTTCCTATGGGATACGCGGAACTACTAATGAATGGTTTTCATCGTATTTAAAAAATCGACATCAGTATGTTGAACTCACATACACGGATCAAAACATGCATAAACAAAAAATATCATCCAAACCCTCCCTTGTCAATTTAGGTGTTCCTCAAGGATCAGTTCTGGGTCCGTTACTTTTCCTGATATACATAAATGATCTTCCATCACATATTGACCAAGGGACTATGGTCTTGTATGCTGATGATACCAACATCCTAATTAAAGGCAGTAATGCTTCAGAACTGCAAGATAACATAAATGCTGCTTCCAATAAACTTGAAAAATGGTTCTATCATAATAATTTAATCCTAAATGCCAATAAAACTAATTGTCTTTTTTTCTTTCCTTCGTATACTGCTGTCCCAGCTTATCCCAAATTAACCATAAGTAACACCACCACAGAATGTGTCTCAAGTACTAAGTTTTTAGGGCTATATATTGACAACAAACTAAGTTGGAAAACGCATATAACAAATTTATGTCGTACACTATCAACTAATATCTTCTTAATAAGATCTCTCTCAACTGTTCTAAATAAAAAGGCATTGATATCCTTATATTATGGTACATTTTATTCGAGAGCAAAATATGGTATTCTCTTTTGGGGATCCTCAAGTGGGCTATTGACAGTTTTTAGACTACAAAAAAAAGTTATTCGAATCATTACACACACACATTTACGTGCGAGCTGCAGACAAATTTTCAAGAAATTAAATTTGCTAACAGTTCCATGTTTGTACATATACGAGGTGTTAAAGCTGATAAAAAGTAACCTTGATGGCTACACTACACACTCTGATATACATAGACACGACACAAGAATGAAAAATGATCTTAGACAAATGTCCCACAGAACAAAAATTTTCGAAAGATCACCGCATTACTTCGGTATAGCCCTATACAATAAATTGCCACAAACTTTAAAAAATATTAAGGATATCAATATATTTTGTCGTGAAGTTAGGAAAATGTTGACAAACAAAACTTACTATACAGTTGATGAGTACTTGCAAGACTAAATATTATAAGGGTAAAGAAAATAGGTGATAATGAAAGTGAATTATGTCGAAAAACTGCTACAAAACAATTTTCTATGTATTCTATGTAATTTAAGAAAATATGTATTCTTATTATGGACATGTTCTATACCATATGTGCAAATGAGTACAATGTATTGGTCTAAGGAACGCAATAAATCAAATCAAATCAAATCAAATCAAATCTAACGAGTCTTCATCAGCAGACCACAAATTTGTGCGTGCATATGTTGACCAGGATTGGCCCAAGACCGCAACAACTTTCAACCAGCATGTCGTCTATCGTTGTCAATCCATGTGAAGTGTATTGTAGGAGAAAGAGAGAGAGAGAGAGAGAGAGAGAGTATTCCGTTCCTTTGAGTTTTAATAATATTTCAGGTGTAAAGGTATGTATACAGACTACTGGCGAGTCAACAGTAGCCCATGATGATAAACATTGTAACGCCACTCACGTTTGTTCTATAGAAATTAGTATTCTCACCTCCCCTAAGTTGCTTTGTATAATCATATTCTTGATTATTCACAAAATCTTGTACGATTAGTGAAACAAATAATTTCCTTGGACTATCAGTGAAAATTATTGTGCCCCCCGGAAAACGATAAAATTCTAAGCATATGAACATTTAGTTATCTAAGATAAAATGTGATAAGCAAGAGTTAAAGTGATATATAAACTTCCGGTCAGACGGCTGATCTTTGGCACCGCTCAAATTAGAGTGCAATTTTAACATATAATTTTCACAAGTATTTCGGCCTCAATCAGAAGAAAATTGCAATAGTTTTATCCATAAGTGCTACAGTGTTTTATAAAACAGTTTTTTACTCCATAAATTCAAATTGATATTGTTAAAAACAGCAAAAATGTCGAGGACTAGAGCTTATAGAGATGAAGACCAAATATGGCGGACAGTAACCATAACGACTTGTCAATAACTTCAATATTGTAAAGTGACGAGTAATCAACTGCAGAATGTGTATAAACACATGTGCTAACACAGCACG
>JAGDQP010042667.1:6462-16474 GCA_022664845.1 Lepisma saccharinum
GCTGATGTAAAAGAATTGGCGTGCAAACTAGACTTTTATCCTGGCTTTGATTGAAGAAGAGGAGAAAATACGTCCAAGAAAGACTAGAGTTTTCCTGCAAGAGGGAAGACAAATCTGTTACTCCAGGAAGAAAATAGTTATTTCAAGTGAACTTGTCACGTTGTTCTCGGCATATATATCGCTTCACTGACACAACATTTTGAACAAATGGTAAAATGCAACGAACATTTTAGATTATTGAATAACACACATGAACTTAGGAATTAGGATACGATTTTATTTTGAAAAGATGTATGGAGCTTTAGAAAGTGTTGACTCGTGGAGAGGAATGCAACGTTGAAAGCTTAGAACTGTACCAGGAACTACCCACTCTACCATTTGTGTTGTATTCTGGAAGTTCTCTGTAGAAGTATTGAGCTACTTTATACATTGGGAAAACCCACCTAGCACAGGATATCCCTTTTGGATCCACAATATGCGTATAATGTTTCAGAATATTTGGGATCAATTAAGGATATTCCTAGGATATACTTTTTAGAATATTAAACAAATATTCTAGATTGAAGTTTCAGGAAGATTTGTGGAATATTCTGAGAATGCCTCCAAAGAAAAATTGTCCTCCACATATTCGTAGAATTTACTTGGGAAATCCCCAGGAATAAATATCCTTGGGATATGCGCTCATCCCGGACATTCAGATATTCGTATAATATTCTACGCATGTACTAAGAATGTCTGAGAATATCTTTGGGATATTCCAATGTTCTCAGGGGGATATTCGTAGCATATTCCTAGAATGTACCTGCGCTGTATGGGAACAGCCTTATGGACACATTTTTCAAAGTTTTGTGTTCCTTAGAATCCTACTGACATTGCCAATATCAGTTGAGAGTGCGGGTTTCAAGAGCTCAAATTGATAAGAACCTATTTGAGATAAACCTTTATCAAGAATGTTTAGCCTAGTCATTATGGCAATTAAAAATCATGTACTGAAATCGTTAGATATAAATAGTATTATAATGAAATTCGCAAAATTGAAAGCTAGAAAAGTTTTTGAAAGTTGAAATTAACAATTCTACATTTTCCTTAAATTGAATCTACAAATTCTACATGGACTTGTCTAATAAGTTAAGCAGTGTTGAATGTTGCTAGATCTTCTTCCTGTATTATTTTTTGTACATATTTATAATTCAAGTACTTTGAATTTCACTTTAATTTTGAGACCTTTAGGGAACATTGGCTCATGCTGAATGGATGATGATGGGAGAATTACTGGAATGAAGAAAGCGGGAGGAAACGGAAGAATCCCGAGAAAACCAACTCAAACGGCGTTTGTCCACCACAAAGCCTACATGGCACGAGCCGGGATCGAACCGTTGACCCCACACATCAGAGGTGAACGCTCTACTACTGAGGTGACCGTGGCCCTGCAATTCAAATACTCTTTCACGATTATTTTTCGTTTCAAAAGCATTTTCAGTTCAGTAGGGCCTATATTTAGGTTCTGTACTTGTATACATAAATGTTTGGTGTATTAGTTTCCTCACAATTTCTCCACATTTTTAGTTTTCTCAAAATTTCAATGTATGTTTATATTGTACAGATACATTGTAATCTTTTTGGTATTTTCAATTTCTATAGCATTGACAGAATAAGAAAACTGTAAAATAATATTGCTACCAAGTGTTGTTAAAATTACCAAAAATATCAGAAAGAAAACTCGTTAATACTAAAATCAAGCGAGGACTTTTCACGAAAGTTATCGATGAAGGTGTGATTAGTGGACATTAAGGGGACGCCGAAATTAATCTTCGCTTGTAGTAAAATATACGGTACCCTTCGACCGGCCCTGGTTGTAACTTTGCTGGTAGCGCGTTGGATTCGTTATTGGAAGGTTATTATTGGTTTTAATCCAGCAGACGGACATCCTGATTGAGGTTTTTCTTAGTTTTTTTGTCACCAGACTGAAGCCAGAACGGTACCTTCAAACTAGGTTCTAGTCTACTTCCTTTCCACATTCTCTCTCCTATTCAATCCCGTCCTCAGCCAAAGATGCCTAAGGGTCAAAATTCAATTCAATTCAAATTACTTTTTTTAATAATTTACGTCTGACATTTTCTAATAAATGTAGTATTGGATACTCTTTGCAATTAAATGCAAATTTTCCATTATTATTATTATTGTTTCAAAGAGTCTCTAATTTGTGATAGTTTTTCTTATTATATTACATGGAAGGAATTTTAATTCTCATTTGTGATTTGATGAAAGATTCTGGATTTGATGAATAATCATGATAAAACCTCAGTCGGCCTTTGGCATCGAACTCAGGATTTCCCGAATTCAAACCCAACGATCTATCAAATCAGCTACGGACGCTCGATAGTTCTTTTATATATTCTCTGTTTAGAAAAAGAAGCAGTAATTTTTGTGTGCTACTGCCAATTTTCTTCGCTTGATTGACGAAAGGAGAAAATACCATCGGAAATGCTACGATTTTAAAGAAGCCAATTTTCATGTATCGGAACTTGCACGGATTTTTTATTCGTCGTAAATGATACCGCCAGAACTGGCATGCAATCTTGTTAACATTCTTGCTTTCATTGTGAGTTGCCCCTCGTGTATTCGGTACTTCTTGCAAGCACATACACAGGAGAAAAAAAACTGTATTTGGTTGCCAAAAACATTGTTAGAACATTACAGGAAGAAGAAGAAGCCATAAGAAGAAGAAGCTCAAGTTATGTGTTGTCCTGTTTCATCTTTGTCCTGTTTTATCTTTGTCCTGTCCTTGTCCCCTTGCTTGACTCCTTAAATGTTATGTACTTTATGTGTTTCTTTGTTGTTTTTCTAAATAAATAGGATACAAGTAGAAAGGGTTCTCCCGCCCATGCCGACCCGTGTTCCAGGTTCCTCGCATTTTTTTATTCACTGGTGCCAATCAAATTCGTTTAAACAAACCTTTGTCTAAAAGAAATAAAGATTTGTTTGGTATATTTAAACAATTTTTTGTTGACCACAAACAAGGATCTTTCTCTGTGTTGACCCTGCGGGCCAGTGATGTCAAGTACGGAGGTACGGACATTTAATACGAATTCTGGTCAAGAAAGTCAGAAAAGATGATGGAAGTCGTTGTGTACATCACGGAAAACCCACTTTGACCGAAACCACCTGGCAGGCAGACATTGGCTCTCTATGGGCTGCAGAACCAGAGTTTGTGTGTATTTCTTAAAGATATCTCCGTCACAGCCTGCAACGACGTACAAAAGAAAGCAACTTTCATTAAAAGTTCTTGAACTTCATTGAAGTGCACTCATTCAAGCATCAGATTGCATACAATGCAAATTGACCAGCCGTCCAGCAGTTCAATTATCGCAATCTTACTACAGATTTCTCTAGTCCGTACCAGAGCACTGCAGTTACGAATCCATAACATCTCGGGAGAATAATGAGAAACAACGAAAGTAGCGGAAGTGGTAAATAAAAACACTGCCGGAAAACATTTATTTAAATTTCTGTTTGTCATTTCTAAGGAATGTTTCCTTCTAAGAAAACATCATGGTGTATTATTTTGTGATTTCCTCAAACCAACTTTACTAAAGACTTTGTATGAATTTGAATTTTATTTATGGCTTTTAGGCAACTCTTACTCAGGGTGGGATGGAGTAGGGGGAAGGCTGTTGGAAGGAAATCTAGCAGGGCATGATTGGGAAATGTAATACAGCACACTGCAAAAAATAGCTGTGTTAATTCAACACAATGCGGTGTCCCAGCGTGACTACCACTTTTGTGTGTTAAATCAACACACCACACAGTGTTGATTTCGGTACTGGGAGAAGAAAAGATACGGCTGCAGTGAGGTTTGAACATGGATTGCTGAATTAGAAGTCGAGCGTCTAAACGACTTGGTTAAATAGCCAGACAGAAAGGAAACTAGATGTAAACGATATTTACTGAACAACATTTGAATTAAACTACTACACTATAGGTTTTAACAGTGTATGGGATAAACTATATGTTGCTGAACCCCCAAAGCAAACTAAGTTACTTGCACGACTTATTCCATGGTTTAATCATTTCCTTTTTGCCAATTGAGAACCAGAATTCCCATTCACTGAGAATATTCTATTTCTATGAAAGCAAGCAAGATGGCGATAGACAAATATTTGAGCAGCATTACTGCTTTATTATCGTAACAAAATGTCAAATGCTGCGCTTGGATTCATAGAAATGGAACATATTCTCAATAGATGGGGTTTATGATCCCTAATTCACCAATGGAAAAGTGATTAAATCATGGCATAAGTCGTGGGAGTAACATTGTGGTTGGGGTTCAGCAACATTTTTAAAAATCTATATTGTTTCAATCTATTGCTCTTTCCGTCTGACCATTTAGCAAAGTCGGTAAGACGCTCGACTTCCAACTGCACAGCCCATGTTCAAATCTAGCTGTAGCCATAACTTTTTTTCCTCCCAGTACCGAAATCAATACCGTATGTTGTGTTGATTTAACACACAAAAGTGGTAGTCACGCTGGGACACCGCATTGTGTTGAACTAAGACAGCAATTTTTTACTGTGCATTGTCTGATGTGGCTAAGAACAAACTATGAAAAAATCTCAGTCAGGATGGGGGGCCGCTGAAATTGTTTCCAGGATCTTCGGATTAGCCTCTTGGTAAAGATTTTGTTTGAAAGACCCAATATCTTATATTAGTTCAAAACCTTGACGTACACCCAGCGAAGTGCCCTTAATCTTTCAGGGAGATTGAGATCAGTTTGAGGGACGTAAGACATTTAGATGTAATGATGAAAGTTCTGCTGGAGGAAGGTTTGTGATCCGAAAGCCTCTGGACAAGATGAACCGATGATAGTTTGTCATTGTCTTCTATCGGATGGAGGTGGTGGTAAGATGCAGAAATTAAAAGAGGATCGAATCTGAAACCCTTTGATACCAAGTGGAGAAGACTAGCTATTTACCTAGTTGGGACACCAGAAAACATAAATTCGTAAAGAAATGGACTTCTTACTGAAATGGAAATTTTAGGTAGTTTTGACCCCCACTCACCCAACCTCTTTTGGATAAGTTACTGTCCTAACTGTAAGATAACTATTATTAGACAATCTGAGGGTTTATTTGGCTGTAAACCCGTCAATGGATTATCGCGTGACACGTTGGTTAATGACTCATCAAGTACGGTGTAAAGCTAACGACAGACCATGTATTTTCGTGTTGTTTTTCTTAAAATCGAGAATAACCATTTGGTGTTTAGTAAAGAGCATGAAATAGGGGTACTTCAGCAAGTTGCATAAATATATTTTCCTGTGAATTATTCACAAGGATTTTAATAATTTTATTAATTTATTAAATTTGAACATTGAGCTAAAGTCGAGTTTGAGCTTAAACCATTTCTAATTTGAATTTATTTATCCTTTAGGCAACTCTAACTCAGGCCGGTGGAGGGTGGGGGAGAGGATATTAAAAGGTAGTCGGCCAGGGTATAGTTTGGAGTTATGATTGAGGGAAAACCCTGGAATAACCTCAGTCAGGATTGGCGGCTGCTGGGACCGTTCACAGGACTTTCCGATTGCTAAGCCAACGCTCTATCACTGAGGCCCGACCGCTCGGTATATCTAATTTGAGGGTTACAGTAAAACTTCTGGCAAAAGTCATTTGAAAGTTTACTGTCAGTTTTCTATAGTATGCGATATTGATGGGAGTATATTCTCAGTTTTCTTAGTGGTGTTGGAGAGAAAAATATTTTTTTTTGTTTGCTCAGGTAGTCGGTCTAACAGTAAGAATTCAAATTCACTTTTCTCCCCGTGTGCCATTTCCTAGGTATCTTCCTAAGCCATGCTGCGTGAAACTCCCAAATTCCGTACCAAACACAGAAGTATTTGATATATTTGTAACAAGACAAATATATGAAATTTTTATGTAAATTATACTGATAGGATGAACGATTTACTTATTTATTTTATTTACATTAATGAACTGGATTGCAGTTTCAAAGCCCATCTCAAGTACCAGTGTATTGTCACTCGGTGAACACAACTTCCACGGAAAGAAGTGAAGATGAAGGGTCCGTGACCCCTATTGAAGGTCCTATTCCGACATTTACTAAATGAAACTTAGGAAAATCCTAGAAAACCTCAGCGTCAGCAGGACTGAAACCTGTTCTCCTTTCCTATAGTGCCAGTTCGTTATATAGGCAGTGACTACCAGAGTTCAGTGGCTAGGTTACAACACGATATCAAATACCCATGATATAAGAACAGCTAAATCGTAGATAGAACTATCATAATTCAATTGATTTATGCTTTTATTTAATAAAATTAATTGTATTACAATGAAAAAGACGAATTGATTTTATTATAAAACCAAAACATAACATAAACTCAAACTCATAGAAAATGCCCAATTATTAAGCTTTATAAGTTCGACAAGGTGCACAATATGTCAATACACTGCAAAAAATAGTTGTGTTAATTCAACACAATGCGGTGTCCCAGCGTGACTACCACTTTTGTGTGTTAAATAAACACAACAGACGGTGTTGATTTCGGTACTGTAAAAAAATAAGTTACGGCGACAGTGAGATTTGAACATGGGTTGCTCAGTTAGAAGTCGAGCGTCTTATCTACTTGGCTAAATCGTCAGACAGTAAATGTGCTAGATGCAAACGATATTTAGTGAACAACATTTGAATTAAACTACTACACTATAGATTTAAACAATATATGGGATCAAACATACATTGCTGAATCCCCAAAACTAACTAAGTTACTTGCACGACTTATCCCATGGTTTAATCACTTCCTGTTTGTCAATGGAGAAACAAAATTCCCATTCATTGAGAATATTCTATTTCTATAAAAACAAGCAAGATGGCGACAGCCAAACACTTGAGGCGCATTACTGCTTATCGTAACAACATGTCATATGCTGCACTTGCTTTCATAGAAATGGAACATATTCTCAATAAATGGAGATTGTGATACCTAATTGACCAATGGAAAAGTGATTAACTCATGACATAAGTCGTTAGAGTAACTTTGTGTGTGTTTGGCGTTCAGCAACATTTTTTTTTATCCCTAGATTGTTTCAATCTAGTTCCTTTTCCATCTGATGATTTAGCGAAGTCGGTAACACGCTCGATTTCTAACTGAGCAACCCATGTTCAAATCTAGCTGCGGCCGTAACTTTTTCTCTCACAGTACCGAAATCAACACCGTGTGTTGTGTTGATTTAACACACAAAAGTGGTAGTCACGCTGAGACACCGCATTGTGTTGAATTAACACATCTATTTTTTACTGTGTACTCTACCAATATTCGATATGAATGTAAAATAAAAGTTAGATTTGTTGGTTTGTCTCATATATAAGTCCAACGTTGGCATATTGTGCAATTTTTAAACTTAGCTACATTTCTAATGGCCAATTTCTATGAATATGAGTGAACAATACATTCTGAAAATGCTGTGTATCAAAGCTCAGCTACTCGTGAAGAGAGCATCATTCTCTCACACCGACAATCTAACTTAGGCATTTTTCTTGTTTTATTTGAGGGCAGATAGAGCCACAACCTGGTCTGTTACTTGAGTACATAATAATGTCCCGTTAGATTTCTTTCCAGTTCCTTATCTTAGAGAAAATCAATAGGCCACGGTGGCTCAGTAGTAGAGCGCTCACCCTGATGCTTATGGTCCTCGGGGTTCGATCCCACATCATGCCATGTGTGTTTTTGTGGTGGACAAACACAGTGTGCGTGGGCTTTCTCGGGGTTCTCCCGTTTTTTTTTGTTTTTTTTTTTTCACTTTCTTCATTCCACCAGATCTCTTATCATCATCTATACGGCCTAAGCCAAATTTGTCTAAAGACCTTAAATTAAAAAAAAAATCAATTCAAAGAAAATAACTAGATAGGTTACATGAGGCAGCAAGAGGTCGACTATGATTCTATAGTGTCTACATAATTGAAGTTTTAAAGAAACAACCAGTACCATTTCTGAACGTTCCATACCATCTTCATACGATCAGTATATCTTACGTTACTTGGATTCACAATAGATGTTCTAACCAAGAAAAAAAAAACTAAAGTGGGGTAGGTATCATGTGGAAGAACTTCCTATTTTTCATCAATTACGGTCTATTCATTTGAGGTTTCTAGTGGTTCACAATCGAAATGACAGAACAAATTAATGTGAAAAGTCTTTAATGTTGTTATTGTGATATTTAAAAAGTTACATTAAACCATTAGCGAATAATTCTAAGGGTATTAGTGAAAGCAATAAATCTTTTTCGTTTTTCTTAAGTAAATACTTTTAACCCAAACCGGCTTAAATGTCGACAAAGTTAACAATTATTAGAATAAGAAACACAAACCTAGGACAAGTGATAAGCCTTGTAAGAAGATTTTATATACATTTTCGTCTTATGAATTGCCATTACATGATTTGTTTTAATGCATAACAATATATCTTTCGATCTGGGCCTCTGGTTAACCGAATAGTTAACCCGCCTGCCTTCGATGCACTTGGTTCCGAGGTCAAATCATGGGATTGCACTGATTGATTTGGTACTCACTCAAAACAATAAAAACTATGGATCTCGTTCTTAGAAGCTTAAACAACTCAATTAGACCCTAGGGACACGGTGGCTCAGTTGGTAGAGCGCTCACCTCTGGTGCTAGGAGTCGTCGGATCGATCCCTGCTCATGCCATGTGGGCTTTGTGGTGGACAAACACCGTGTACGTGGATTTTCTTGGGGTACTCCCGTTTTCTCCCACTTTCTTCATTCCACCAATTCATCCCATCATCATCCATACGGCCTGAGCCGTAGTTGCCTAAATGCCTTAAAATAAATTAAAATTAACGAAACAAACTGCTGTCTGTTCCAGTTAGGTCATGGAAAAACATAACCTTAGTCATACTACATTGCTTTGTTTGGAATACTTACAGCTGTTACCGGCCTGAGCCTTAGATGCCTAAAGGCCATAAATAAAAATCAACTAAAATGTTACAGTAATATTCTTCGTGCTTATTGAGAATAATTTATGGCTGTTTCTTTCTGTTCAATGCTACTTTGATTTCTGTTTTAGTCCTTATACATTGTATTTTATAGTTGGCTTTAGTCTAAAAACAAAATTTTAGTCTGAAAGTTTCAAATTGTTCGAGGTGTAAACTTTGGGATTTGAATAATTCTATTTCATTTAATTAATTAAATAAATTATAGCTATAAGGTATCTAGCGTATATGACCTATTATACGTAGAACGAACGCTGAAAGTTTTTAAAATTTTGATCAAAACAGCTTTATGAATATAGTTTGAATCTTTCAGCCGATTTCAATGCACATTTTGTGTATTGCCGAGTAGGACTAAATATATGTCCTAAAAACACAATAAAATAATTGTAAAAGAAGTGAGCAACAGATTAACGTTAACACCATTGCAGAAACTTTATAATTGCAATTTTGTACTTTTCAAGATTTTGATTTCTGTCTTTTATTGTAAAGAAAATGAAAGATAACCGCTCTGGCAAATTTTTAAAAATGTTATCTTTGCCTTTTCCAAGTTAAAGAAAAGATGGCGTTGATCGGCAGGAAGATTGATTATCAATTCTCCAAACTGAAAGCGATCAATCTAGAACTAAGCTTCGTTTGCTCGATTTTGTTAACTTCTCGTTACATAAATAGTTATATTCGATGGGCGTTCTGATGGTTTTAGTCCAAAACATTATTTTCGGTTCACTGGGATTAAGAAGAGAACGAATCATTGGAGTGTATTCAGCTCAGGGTTCGGAATCGTGGGAGCGCACATGAGTTACCCTCCCCACATTTAAGAATTTGAGCGCAATCTTCTTCGAATAACAGTTTGCTAGGGAGAGTTCTATTTGTTTATTTTACGCTTGAGTTTCGCATGTCACACAAGCCAAATTTAAATGCATATATTTTAAAGTTATAACATGGCTCACCAGAAATTGATCAGATCACTCACGCTGGAATTTTGACAAAACTTG
>JAGDQP010042668.1:0-16474 GCA_022664845.1 Lepisma saccharinum
AAATGAATGGATTCGCGCACAAACAAAGGTAGAGGATGTAATCAAGAGTGCGAAGAAGATGAAGTGGAGATGGGCCGGTCACATAGCTAGACGAACAGATGGAAGGTGGACGACAAATGTACTACAGTGGATTCCTATAGAAAAGAAACGACCGAGACGACGTCCAAATATAAGATGGGTAGATGAAATCAAACGTTTTTCAGGAGCTACATGGATGAAGATATCAGCAGACCGAGATATGTGGAAAGAAAAGGGGGAGGCCTTCATCCAGCAGTGGATAGAAAACGGCTGCATATGATGATGATGATGATAAACTAAAATCTCTTAGTCAATCTTTATTTTCATAATAGAACACCTCCCTTAATTTGATCGTTTATTCTGTTATCGCTTATTAACGAGATACAACTTAATGTATTTTTTCTACCGTAAAGTACTTTTTTTTAAATTTACGTCTAGAACAACAGCACGGGATATAAAATATTACCCTACAGATCGTGCTTTTATATAACTGTCAGAACTGAAATACTAAACTATGCTGGAGAAGAATAGCGCATTAAACATTTCTTAACTTCTTTCGTGGAAACTAATTAATTTCCTTTTTTTATAATTCAGGGGGTAGGGATGCCGAGTCGGTATTTCACAGGTAGGGCTAGAAACTGTACCAATTTTGTGATTAAAATCTGTGGCCGATATAAAAGCCTCACCGACCTAACAATGACAGCTATTTTATTTATGAATTATGATCATCTCTGCCAGAGACGATACTCAGATCTGGAATTGGAGTTTCCAGTTCAGATTTGGCACTCATCCTTTTCGCGGTCTGTTGGATGCTTTATTTTTATTTGTCCTGTTTGAGAAAAAGAAGTGGATTAATTTCTTTGCTATCCCTCTACACAATTGATGATCAGTATTCCTCTCCATTTTTGGTTTAATTTTCTGGTAATATTTAGGCCTACATTATATGGCTCTAATTATTTTCTTTGAGTTGCTGGTATTGGGGTTTACTTGATATTATATTTTCTCTGGGAAAATACATCACATTAATCAGTTGCGTCAAGTTTTGAGCTGTTCAAGAAGAGGTATTCTAGTTTACAATATTTATATTTTACAGTGGGAAGTGGGGATTTAGGTATTGTTCACCAATCCTGATTTTCGATTACGTCTTTTTTTTTCTGCACAAGAAGTTGTACTTCTACTCTTCTGTGCTTTTTTTGGGTCTGTTTCTATCCCCTGTGGTTTATGCAACCCCTCATAGCTAGTTAGCTGTGCCGGTAATTCTATTTCCCATAGTTGGCAACCCTAAGCGCGAGGTAATATAACAGTTGGAAGAATCGAAGTTCAACTGTTTATATTTTTTGTAAGCAGGGCAATGAAGCACAACACCCCACCACTTTTCTCCCGATCTTCCTTTTTTTTTTTTTTTCGACAACAGTAAGTGAATATGTGACAGGCGTTTTATGATCCAACCAAAAGACTGATAAAGGAGTCCTTGATAAAGGAACCATTCTTATCGGGTTGAAACACAGCCTGTGGTTTAAATCATTTTGCAACTTGATACTTGTTAGGGAGAGGGGAGGGGGAAAGTTGCACCCCATTGGCCAATGTGTTTGAATTCATTTACTCCCTCGTTCTGAGCAAGTTATTCCGTGAGTGAACGGCTGTTGTGCAAACCTTGGCTGGCTTTGGCAGTGCAGTTGTTGGTTGTAGCTGAACAAGACCTCCATTATTGTGGGGTTTTCATTTATTTCTTGTAATTAACATGGTCAATCTCGACACAATGAGCGCAAGTAATAAGCGTAAAATAGATTCGGAACATCGAGCATTTAATCCCGAGTGGACAAACAGATATTTTTTTACATTGTTTAAGGACAAAATATTGTGCATTGTGTGCCGGGAATCTATTGCTGTCATGAAAGAGTACAATCTGAGACGTCATTTTGAATCGAAAATCCTAACACTGGCAAGTTGGATGCAAGTGAAAAGCAAATAAAAGCAGAAAAGTTGTTGAAAGTCCTTAGCAGTGAGCAACAAACATTTAAAAAGTGGCATCTGCTACAAAGGTAAGCTTTAACGTTTCACAAGAAATAGTTCATGCTGACAAATCATTTACTGAGGAAGAGTTGATAAAACGGTGTCTGATGATTGTAGTTTCAGAATTGTGTTCCGATAAGAAAAATAACTTTAAAGATATCAGTTTGTCCCGTATGACTGTTCAGCGGAGGGTGGCTGATATTGCCGAGGATCTTAGAGATAAACTGAAAAGTGTGCTAGTGAATTTGTCTATTATTCGCTTGCTTTGGATGAAAGCTCTGGCGTGAAAGATACTACACAGCTTTTAATATATGTACGAGGGGTTCATAAGAATTTTGAGGTAACTGAGAAGCTTGCAGGTTTGTGTTCAATGAAAGAAGTACAACTGGAAAATAAATCGCAGAAAATGTAAAGATGTGTGTAAACGAAAAACTATCCTTAAATTTCAAGAATTTTGTAGCAATTTGCACTGACGGTGCTCCATCTATGTGAGGAAAAAATGTTGGTGCCGTAACACTTATTGAACAGTATGCAGGTAAACCATTGACAAAAGTTCACTGACTAATTCATCAACCGGTGCTGTGTTCAAAGGTTTTGCAGTTTGATCATATGATGAAAAGTAGTATTTGCTCTGGTCAACTATATTCGAGCTCGGGGTTTGAAACACAGAATGTTTCAGGCGTTTCTAGAAGAAAATGATGCCGAGTACGGGGATCTACCATAGCCTACCACACTGATGAGCGTTGGTTGAGCCGCGGAAAAGTTTTGGCACGCTTTGTCGCTCTAAAGAAGGAAGTACTTGAATTTTTGGAATCTCAAAAAGATATCGAAAAATACGAAGAAATAATGGATGAACAATGGAATCAGGATTTATTTTTCTTGTGTGACATTTTGGGTCACTTGAATGACCTTAATTTACAGCTTCAAGGGAAAAAATGTATGTTTTTCAGTTAATGTCTCTCATAAAGGCATTCAAAATGAAATCAAGTTTGTTTGAAAATCAACTTGCTAAGAAGGACATGTCATATTTCTTAATTTCTCGAGAGAATATTCCACCAGAATATCATTCAGTGGTGGGTGTGAAATATAAGAAGTACATATCACTTCTAAGTGAGGATCTTCAGAAAAGAGTGTTATTGTGTAATGAAGACGAAGTCCACATGAAACTGACTGAGGATCCATTTTCTGTCGAAGCAGGAAATCTACCTGTCGAACTCCAGATGGAAGTCATTGATCTGCAGTGTTCTGAAAACTATCCGGCGAAGCATAGGGAGAGTAGTCTGCACGAGTTTTATTCTATTCTGGATAAGAATAAATTTAAAAGTTTGTTCGATAGCTCAGTCGGTAGAGCATGAGACTCTTAATCTCAGGGTCGTGGGTTCGAGCCCCACGTTGGACACCATAAATTGTAACATCTCAGGGCTTCTCAAGGGACGACATTCTTCTTTTTGCTTAGTTTCAAGGGTTCTTGGGTCATCGATGGAGAAAACTTGGAAAAGGAAGGACCAACCTGCAGGCTACATACCATGCCACTGTTCCACCCAGCGTAGGTGTCGTGCGTGCTATTGGCATATAGGGGATTTCCAGCAGGAGGTCTTGTTCAGTTGATGATGAGTTAATAAAACAAAGGAGGACTAGGGAACTAATATTTTATTTGGTCGTGGAGTTCTTTCGAACTACCAGAACTGCAGAAGCAGTACCGTGAATTAAAAACTTAATTCAAATAATAAACATCCAATCCAACATCCATAGAGAAAAACCCGATGGTCCAATATACCATTCTGGGAAACATAATTTTTTGTGACTAATTATATATAATTAACAATAAAATATAAATATCAATTTCGTTGCTGTAAAACTTCAGGATTAATAATATTTTACATATTAAATCATTTTAGAAAATAAATAAATTCATTATCACCATTATATTTGGTATTTGTCTACTTCACTAAAATAATAAATATTGTGCTGCCATCTATGGAGCATTAATTGAACTTCTTTCCTATACATAATAGTTAATGATAATAAAAAATAGTTAATTAGCAACATTAAGAATAATTAATATTTAACAGTGATTATGAGCTATGCCTCATACTGCCTACCAGGTATTTTGTATGTTCGGGACTACGTATACTTGGGAACAAATATTTTCGGACATGAACTTGAACTAAACCAAACAGCGTTCATCTTTAGGTGATATTAATTTAGAGGCCATATTAAGAACGGCCACTTCAAACATGACACCAAACTTTGATAAAATAGTGGCAGCAAAGAAATATAATGTTTCACATTGATGGATGTGATATTGTCAGTGAATTTGTTAGACCATTTTATGTTTGTAACTGAAAAAGTACATAGTATATTTGTGAACAAATAGGTGTGATATTGTCAGTGAGATTATAAGAATAATGTTATTGAGAAAGTTTGCAGCTATAACTGTTGTAAATAATATTCATTATAACTTCTATTGTAACTCTAAAAAATTAAAATATGCATATTAATTAGTATTTACCTACAGGTAGAGGTAGACCTACTAACAAATATACTTAAGTTTAGCTATAGTTGAGACCTACTCTAGTCTAAGATTTTAGCTTCAAAGTGATGTGGTCCTTGGCTAGGTGGTTCAAGTTGGACTTGGCCCTCAAAGATAATTAAGTTGTGCAGGCCTGCAGTAGAGTAAACTACTCCAACCCCATTTTGAAGATGTAAACAGGCATCCTCCGTCATTACACCTTTAAAAATACTCGTAGTCACAATTTCGATTCCGGTCCGGTTCACTTGACTGCTGACTCGGTCCTTAGAAGCCTTATTTGTTTATTAGACCTTAATACCAATTCACTTTCTTGCACTATTTTTAATGAGTTGTTCATGTGATAACTCCCACCCCTACATTTTGGAAGCGCAAGCAAACAATCCTCACAATGAAAGATTGATGTCCTTTACCAATTTTTAAAAATGTGTTCATCTGACAATCCATGAGAAAAGTAACAAATTTTTTAGAAAGAAGACAATTTGTGTCTTCCATGGCTCAAGCATAAAGAGGTTGCCCGTTCGGAAGCTTCGGGATTAAATTTCTGGCAGACTTCGGGATTAAATTTCTGGCAGGCTTCTTCAGTATCTTATATTAAAGCCGTTTTTTCCCATGAACAACCCGACGTCTGGATTTGTGGCGGCTCGCGTCAAAGAGGTGGCTTGATAGTGGGTGGACGGTGGTATCCACCAAGTCATCATTTGATCGAGAAAACGAAGTCGGCCTAGTATATGGATTTGTGGTAGCTACCGATGTGGTGGGATATTTAAAGTGGGCCATCGTTGTTTCAGAGGAGATGACCAACTTGATGGCATCATGGAGGCCAGACTACTAGACCCCGCTCATTTGCCAATGCAGACCATAACCTCAAAAGTAATGCCGCCTTACCGCACTGTCGTTTATCTGCAATATTGTCAATTACCAGACGGGACATAATGTAAGAGAAAATGAGCAAAGCAGTCTTCATAGTTCAAACACAAGGTCCAATGAGCGATCCCAGTATCGAATTCAAGCTTACACGCATGTATTTACTTAAGAAATAGTCTTCGTAAAATACAAATAATAGTAAACTATTAGTCACTACGAAGATGTTTCCATATCCTAGTGGTTAGAATATCCAGTTATAAATCGGAAGGTTCCAGGTTCAAGTCCCGCTGCAGTCAGTTGGAAAATTTACAAACTAATTAATACATCAATCATCATGAAGGCAATGGGAAAATTCCAACTAAATGCTTATACCAATAGACAGCAACCATTGTCAATTCTCTAATATGGTCAACTGAAAAAGGTGTTGTTTTCATTGGGGATTCGTTGGGTGGAAGCTGGCGATTTGGACACTCGACGTCATCCCATCCTGGTCGGCAGAACGTCGGGTTTTGTGCACATTTCCCACGTTGGACAGACGTCAGGGCGGAATTTGACAACCATGGCCCACCGACACTGTTCACGAGGTCTGTTCCTTCCTAATCCTTATCCTACTATACCGTCTATCGAACGTAACGACCGTAAATGGATGAACCGCTGAAGTCTTTAATTGCTGCTTATTCCATAACAAACAAGTTTCAAATTTATGTTTCGTTGAAAAGCACAGTTGGAATATTACCTCTTGTAGTTGTAAAAATCAACTTTAAATTACTGCTAATTTCGCACAAAATATGTTTATTACAATTAATAGTGTAGCCCCATAAATGTGATAAAAGATACTATGTTGTACAGGTAGAATTTTCGTGTTCTCGAACATCATGGTACCTTGAATTAAATAAATTATGAAGTATTACAGCGTCAGTTAGTGGTCGACCGAGTTATTAACATTGAGAAATTAAATTGCTTACAGAGCCGATAAAAATGATGCTGCTTACATATTAGGTGATAAATCTTTGGGTCACAGTAATTTCTTGCAACTTCTAATATTCCAATGTTGAAGAACCACCATGATAAAGTTGGTAGAGAATGTAAAAAGCGTCTGAGTCAAGTGGGAACCAAAGTGTTGGAATTGGCGCTTTGGTACCTTTCCTGTCAGAAACTACAGCCAACCAGATAATTGGCGTTATTAGATACCTCATCAAAAACAGTTGTCAAAGAAAGCTCAAGAAGCAAGTATAGGCGTATTTCCTTTTCAGGTGAATAGTATACATGATGTAATAGCTTTGGTTTTATATTATTACGTTCAGGTATAAAGTTACGGGCTCAGGGTAACGCCTCTTTGTAGCCTGTGTCTGACTTTGAAGACTACAGTCCGCTACTTGTTTTATTCACGTAGCTATTCAATTGTCCTCAGAATACTGGGTCAACACCGAAAGTTTGAAACCCACCGAGAAACGAATCCAGGACCGCTCGCACTGAAGTCGAGCGGGCTAACGACTACTCCACGGTGGAGGTTCAATAGTTATGGATCAGTAAAAACTTTGGTACACTTTATTTTTATATGAACCAGTCTAGTAACTTTGGACTTCGGCCCGTCACGATTCGCCCTTTAGTAATTAAAAAACGGCTATGCCCCTGCCGAGACTCGAACTCGGGACCTTCGAATCGTTGGCCTACCGCCGTAGACCGCACAGCTACCCGGCCGGCAGTTATGGGTCAGTGTTCCAAAATACTTCGTTTCGTGAGAGAAATATAAGTGTGAGGGAGATATGTGGTTGTAGTGAATCCCCATTTTGGGAAAGGAAAAAAAAAAACTGTTTAAAGCTGTTGAGCGTTCTCTCGAGACTAATGGAGTCGATGTTAAAAAGTACATTTCCGATAGTACAGATGGCGCAATGTAAAGGTGCGTTTCCCTTTAAGCGTCTGAAGAGTGTGACGCTGTATATTTTGCGAAAGTTGGAGTACAACCCTAGCAGATGAACATAAATTACGTGTGTTTGAAAATAAGGTTTTGAGAAAGATATAACGGGCGAAACGGAATGAGATGACTGGAGAATGGAGGAGACTGCATAATGAAGAACTCCACGGATTGTACGATTCACCAGATATTGTAAAAAATATGAAATCGCGATGACTAAGGTGGGCAGACCATGTAGCTCGGATGGGGGGGAAACGAAGATTATATTCTATCCTGGTTGAAAGGTCGGATGGAAGGAGACCATTGGGAAGACCGAGACGTCGTTGGGAGGACAATATTAAAGGAGATCTTCGAGAAGTATGTGTTCGTGATAAAAAACTGGCTTGATGTTGTCCAGGATAAAATCCAATGGCGAACGTTTGTTACTGCGGTGATGAACTTGCGAGTTCCATAAGCCATAGAGTTAGTTAGTTTATCTATTCTTAATAAGTTTCTTAGGAACGATTAGTTGAGGTTAGGAAGGTCATGTCCAGTTCTTTTCTTTTTTTTTCATTGTACCCGATTGGACGCCGCCATTTTAAAGGTTATATTACGATAACCATTACTATTACGATCGACATGTGTTACCAATATATTTCTTATGACAGCTGTTTGTCCTTCAACATATAGCCTTCTTCCTTCCTCTCCCAGCTTGTATATTCTGTAAATCCTTAATCAGTTTTTCAGCGCAAAATTCATGGTTTAATTACAATACCCAAAACCTGAAAGGGGAAAACCGACATGTGAAATAATATATATGCATTAAGAAAATGTCATACATTACATGGAAATGACCAGTTTTTCTTCTTATTATTATTATTTCTCAAAATTTCTGATATATAAGTATGCCACCACCATGTTATATATGTGGTGAAGAGGAATAGCACATTTACAACCAAAAATGGAACAGGAACATTTGGTGATATTTACAGAGTGTCTAAAGAATTCGCAGAAACCAAAATTCATGACTTTTGTATGCAACAAAAACACGAAGAATTGTTGGGACCAGCTAGGGAACCCAGGATTGTCATATCCAAACTCAAAAGATATGAGTTACGTGTGTAACTATGTCTCTCCACACATCCTGCTGTAACATTAAGGTTCAGTTCTACAATCGACCGCTAAACTTCTAGTCAGAGGTAAGTTGAAGTCATTTCTTATTTTAGAGGTCGCTGACTAGAAGTTTAGAGGTCGATTGTAGAACTGATCCTGAAAGTTCACAATATCAAACATGCTTCAATTGTATGAGAATATTTTTTCTGTACATTTTGGAAAATGGCAAGTGTACCATTAAAACATTTACAAATTAAAGGTGTACCTGACTGAATTCATAACCTGAGACTCAATTTGAGGACCTTTTCTTGATTTTCGTGACCAATGACTCAATATCATTGCTTTTTTAAACGCCTTTCATGACCTGTAGAAACCTTGATTGTTAATTACACTGGGCTACAAATTTTTGCTGACTTCTTGTTTATCTTGATTTTTTTGTGTTTCTTATTTCATTTAGTGGTACTAATTATGAATACAACTAAGTTCTGATAAACGAATAAGGCTTCTAAGGACAGATTTAGCAGTCTCATAAGTCAGACGGAAATTAAAATTGCTACATCGTGATACTACGCAGGATAGCACTCTCCAATTCCGAGGATTGACTGTTTACAATTAAGACCTCCATCTAAAAGCGATACTGGACTGACTGCTGTCATTGAAATTTTTATGAATATATGAAGCCAGGAAGCGAAGAGGACACTTAATGTCGTTTGTCAACAGTGGGATTCGAACTCACAATCTTCAGATTTGTTTGTTGTCCGTCAATCTAATCATAACTCCACGGTTTTTCTGTTGGACGAAGTATCCTAGTCCTTTTATGTTATTAAAATTTTCTGGAATAAAGGCATTGATGTAGACTTTATTCAAAACTGGTGAAGCTTGTTCATCCTGTGTTAGAGTAGAGTTATGAAGAAGGCTGATTCGTGCTTTTCACAAGCGAGTCACCTCAGGAGTTTCATAATGATGTGTAATTTACTGTTCGATAACATTTCTCAAACAATCTGGCAATTATCCAGATAGTACGCTAGATTAAACCAAGTTTTGATTATCCTTGACTTTTTCTCGCAAGATTTGCTGTAAGATTGTAGCAAGTTTGTAGTATTGCAATGGCAAACTTCTTGCAAATTTGGAAACTTGCAAATGCCAAACTTGCTGCACGTTTACTTGCTATCTTGGACGAAACTGTATTTATTATTTTTTGTTAATTTGTTAAGAATAGTAAAATTTAGCCTAAACCGGCCCAGATCGGCACATCGGAAAATTTCCCGGCTTCCCTCATGACCAACCGGCACTGATAAAAACGTTAACTCCTTCGTGCAAATCGCATGCAGAAAATCGAACTTCCAATGTCTTTGAATTCTATAGACCCTTGTAAAAACAACTGATGGTTCCCTTAATAAAAAATAAATTTTAAGCAAAATAACATAGGAAAGAAAGTTGAGTCTACTTTGGGTATAATTTTAAAAGAAATAACATAATTTTGTTATTGTTACGTCACTATGCTCTTCTATTTGAGTGGCAACGCTGGTTGACTTATAGTTACGGGCTGAAGAATGAGCAGACTTCGGCTATCTTCGGAAGAGGGCAACTTCGGGAAATTTCGACAATCTACAGTACTCACAACACTTAGTTTGACAAGACTGAGAATGATGACAAGAAGTTGTACCCTCCTCTCATCGAAGGGTAGTTGACAATATTGACGTTATCATGACAACCATATGTTGAGAGGAAGGGCCAAATAGTGACTGATTTACTGCTTCCTTTTTCGAGGAAAAGCTCCATTCAGCAAGAAAAGAATGAGATGAAATGATCAACTTCTGGCTGATCAGGTAACACCCAGGCTTCCATGTTGTAGGGCCTAACGTCGTGGACTTCGGAACGGCAATGGGGAGATATGGGAGTTTTAGTTTACACTCCACACTGGCAATGCTTGTTAAAATGCACAATTATCCATCTCAAGAGGGACTAGAACCCGCGACCCTGGGACGCTGGCAAACCAAACAAAGACCGCAGTCGGCTTTTATTGTTGAAAGTACAGCATTTGCTTTTGTCCGAGAAAAGTAGAAGCAAGGGCAGTGGTCGAAGTGTGGCGGTATGCACCAGTATGACATAACGGCTCTGTTTTTTGAGAGCTAAACTCATACCGTTACTGAAACACATGCTATACGTGTTCTTATATCAATTTCGGATTTGTCTAGGCAAATATTAGGAAAACATACCGTCTCTGTTTCTTTCCCACTTCGAACACTACGCAAGGGTCTAAGTACCATTCCGGTCAGAGACTATCTTTTAAAATAGTCCTGAACTTTTGAGGAGGATCTATGGTTGATCTGAAACTGAAATGTGTATAAACATGTATGATAATGCTTAAAATTATTCTAATTTTACAAACAAATCAGAATTTGAAGGATCTCCGGACACTTCTCTAATGACATTCCAAAGTCTTCGAACGTAACCAGTAGTGATTTTTACATTCTTTCCTTTAGTTCACAATGGTTCGCGGTGTCCTCAAATTTTGCTCATTTCCCGACGTCATATAATAATGAAAATTTGCACAGCGACGTTACACTATTGTTACTTTCTTTTATTTCTACATATTTATATATTATAAAAGCATATTTTAATATATTTATTTTTAATAGTACTCATAAACACTAGCCAGCAACGCTGTGGCGTTTTACTGGTTGCAGAAGTCATTAGGATTTGGAAAAAAAAAATAATTGGAAAAACTTTTCAAAGATATGCTTTTCATAAACAATTCGTAATAAAAAGTCAAAAAATTATTTTGTTTATGCATGACTAAAAAGAAAAGCATGAAGCGGGCTCTCATGTACAGTCACTTTACAAATTCTTCAATTAACGCGCCCATGATTTTCTTTTTAGTCATTCATGCATAAACATTTTCTTTTTTACTTTTAGTACAAATTATTTAAGAAAAGTGTGTATTTAATTTTTTTAAATATAATTCATTGGTTTGGTTACCATAAAGGTTTGTTTATATTATTAATATTAGTACAATGTATTAATTTTCGAGTCGGAACAGTGAATCACTAGCTGTTGTAGTCACAAACCCTTTTTCAGGGTTTTATTTATGTGGGAGAAGGCGAGGAAATCGACCCGAAGGACCCTAGGTAAAGTGAACCGATAATGGTTTACTATTGTCTTCAATTGGATGAAAAAAATTGGGGTCCCAAAGACGGGGCCGTCAGCAAAAGTGGATTCCGGAGGGTTCAAATCCGGATGCGTTCAACTGGATGAGAAAACATGGGGTCCCAAAGACGGGGCCTTCAGTAAAAGTGGGTTCCGTAGGGTTCGAATCCTTATTAGTAAGCACTAAGCAGTGATCATGAGTGCGTGTGTGTGTGTGTAAATTATGCAACAATGGACTTTAAGAAGAAATATCTGGACATATTGTTTTGGTGGGGGAATAAAGGAATTTGTGTTAGCCAGGGAAGAACCAAAATAAGAAAATAAACTTTACTGTAAAATAAATGTACAACAAACCTAGCAAGTACCAAGCATCTTTAGCTCAGGCTGAGAAAAGTTAAGGCTAAATCCAAGTGGGTTTTCCCGCGCTTTTTGTTTTACTTCAATTACTCAAATTCCAGTAGAGGAAAGCAGAGATTGAATTTCACAGACAAAAGTTCGTTTCGTCCTTCAATAACGAGTACAATTAGTTTTAAGGAAATGTTAGTAATAACTTCAGGATTGGGTGCAGACAGTATTGGGACATTATTCTGTCCCAAAAGTGTCTGTACACAATCCTGAGTTTACTATTAATATTTTCTTGAGACTAATTGTAGAACTTTGGTTTGTGAAAGTGAATGTCTGTTTTCCTCTACTGAAATTTGAGTATTTGACGTAACATGAAAAAGGCGGGAAAATCCATTTGGATTGAGCCTTAAATAATACAAGTAAAACATTTTAACTATTTCATCAATCATAAAACGCGCATCTGCTCGCCTGGATTTGTAAGAGCACTTCACTTCTTCAAGACGCGCACCTCGCGGCACGCACGGGCATTGTAAGAGCAGACAGAGAAGATGTTTCCCGAAGGTGCCCTGTTCCCCAAAGATAGCCGAAGTCTGCTCATTCTTCAGCCCGTAGCTATAAGTCGCTGGTTGCGCCTGAGGAAACAGAACAAAACAAACTCTGTGAGCGAAAGAATTAAATGCCGGTTGAAATGTAATGTCTAATCTTGTATAATTTTAATTTTTGACAGATATAAAGGATCAAGTCAAAACAGTATTTGTTGCATGTAGGATTTCTTCGGTAGTTCTTATAGGCATAATAAGATACGTCTATGGTAGAAAAAAATGCCGGATATTAGGATAACTCCTTTAGGTGAGTGAGCTTGTAAAAATCTGTTCGTGCAAACAAAATGAAAGTAACAGTTGGAATATGCAGTCGATATACCCAGGAAGATGCATATTCAAAGTAGTACTATGCGATAAACGTACAACTTGAATTTATGGGTAAGTTTTGCAAGAGGTGCCACAAAAAATGTTTCACCACGAATTTAGCACCTTGTATACGTTAACAAATCGTTGAGTGTCTCTCAGTAGCAACTCGTTAGAATTGTTCAGTCAGATGCAATATGAGAAATTAGTGGCACAAATCCAGTTTAAGGTAAAAACTGAAATTACCAATGCTGATGTGATTTAATCAAAAAGAACTGAAGACTTTACAGGTTTTTTTTTGTTTGTTTATTTGTTTTTTTTTTTTTTTTTTTTTTTTGAGAGAGAGAAAGTGGCCTTGTACACTATGTGTCAGATATTAATTTCTCGGTTCATCATAGAGTTATATTTCTAATAAAGAGCGTGCCAAAAGTGTTCTCTGTTCATCATCGAGTTATATTTCTAACAAAAAAGCATAGAAAATCTCTTTGTCCGCTTCTACATAGTGTATAAAGGTGCTTTAGTACCGCTTTTAGCGTCCGCTAAGGCTGGTACTCTTTTTCACGTAATTTTATAAATTTCGTGGCTTCAAATTTGATATACTGTCAGGGGGTTAAGTTCCGCAGAACCAATCCAGAAATGGTAAAAATTACGGGAGAAATGGGTGAGTTAATCACTTGTCATACGTAAAAAAAAAAAAAAAAAAAAAACGGGAAGTGTGTTAAATTCGAAGAAAGATTAGTTGAATATAGGCGCATACTTACGAGTAGCGGAAGTGATGAGCCGTAAGGTATAGGCGGCAGTAATCAAACCAACTGTGAGTAACTGATTGTGACAGTTGTGTAAAATTTCAAAATGCGTATATTTAAAAAAAAGTAACGTAACCTTACTTTCTTAACCTAACCATCTGAATTTGAAAACTAGATAAAGAACTATTGAACTACATTATAGCGCAGTAATGCATTAACTGGTCAACATGTCGCCCGCATAAGAGGGAAACGAATAAGATGTGGCATTAAATTCACGAAGTAACGCCGCAGTCTTTCTATTGAATGCAGGTAAAGTAATAATAGCCACAGGAACTTGACAATTATTACCAAGAACGTAACTAATTACTTTCATACGAAATGAACAGAAGGCAGTTGGATCGGTTCTGCGGAATAGTAGCCCTGTCAAGCATGAAGAAGTTGAGATATAACATTTACTTTATCTACTCTAAATTTCAGCTAGCTCCTGACCATTATTATACGCTTTACACAACTCATTTTAAAAAATAATCCTCTCTGGTACTTCCATTCAGGGTTACTCCACATCAAATCATCCACAAAAAAAAGTGAAAATGTCACCACACCATCTCAGATTTTGATGGAATTTGGTATGGTTATAGAATTTCTGACGCTGAGGCCAAAAATGTAAATTGTACTGAAATCGGTGAGAGAGTTCAAAAGTATGGCAAAAAGTGCCTGAAACGTGCGCGCGACACCATATGAAAATATTAAAAGCAAGATAACTTTTTTTATATTCGTCCTAGAGACTTTAATTTTGTTTTATGGAGGTTATTCAGAATGGTAATTTTAGTCAACTAGTCTGTCTGCAAGTAGGTAGAGAAACTGATTTCGGATCAGCGACTACAATCTATCTGTCCGCTTTTAATTTGGTCACTCTAAAACTGACAATTCCTATTTGTGTACTCACGCTGGGTTCATTATATGCATTTTCTACGGTTGTCATTGGTCACTTATTTGTGACTTTTTAGGCTTCAACTACAGGGCTGTGAAGCCATATGTGGCCGCGCCATCTGTTGACAACTTTCAACTCAGGAACTACTAGGGCTACGAAGTTGGTTCAGGTGTCGGCGAGACTAGCTCACATCCTTATAGATAATACACATTGCAAGGGCAGATCCAGATATAGGGAGACAATTCATATCTTTGGATCTACTAGGGCTGGGAAGATAATTGAGATGTCGTTGGAAAGGTCTCATCAAGATGAGTTCAAACCCGTATCGTTCATCCAGATTGCAGAGGCGGATCCCTCGTCTCAGGGGTGGATTATCAACTTTAGAACTACTAAGGCTAGGAAAGTGGCTGAGGTGTCGTTGAAAAGGTTTCGCGGATTGATCATATAATAGGATACTCGCTGCTGAAGCCTGGCGGTGGCTTATATGCACGGTCCCCCAACTGGGCTCCACCTGACGTGTTTCAATGGTGGTTTTGATTTGAATCCTCATTAAAAAGTAGGCCCAGTTCTTAAAATACAATCTTAGTTCGATGATGGCAGTGATATTCGAAGCAAATTGATTTTGATTCCGTCTTCATTTCGAGGTTGTCCTGATGGCACTTTGCACAAGTTTTCAGATCTCTTTGGAACGTTAAATTGTGTGTATGGTATTGACGAGCGAACTGCTCGCGTGCCGTAACAAGTAAGACACCGGACTAATATGAAAACCAGAATTCCAATCAGAATGGAGCAGAGAATACTGATAACTGGAGATTTGTTTCGAAATGTATCGCACCCAGTTCCTTTGGCCTAGTAGTAGAGGATACAGACTATATCTCATACAGCCCCCGTTGCCTAGTGGTAGAGGCTACTCTTTTTTGCCTTAGGATGGAGTCTCCGTGGCTTAGGCGACAGCGCGTCTTTCTACGAACGGGCGGCCCGGATTCAAATCCCAGCCAGGACGCTCAGAGGTGCACTCAGCCTCCTATAAAATTGGAGTACCAGAGTGTCCTTGGTACTCCTGGGCACCTTGGAAGGTAAAGGTGGTCGAGCGTGTGACTGACCACCCTACCTCACTTCGCACCGTAAGTCAAGAATATGTGGAGCGCTACCTCTACATTCCCCTTGCGTCATCCACGGCGTGTGCGTACCTTTTTCTTATTTGTCTTAGAGTGGCGATGTAATTTCGAGTGTTAATCTGGCCGTCCTGACAGGTTTTTCAGTAATTTCCTCGGTCTCACCAGGTGGCTGCCGAAACCAGCCGCTACTGTTTCCATATCTTTAGCCGAAGAGGACGCCAAGCCTCAGTCATATGACGGGTGATGAGTATAAATTAAAATAAAAAACAAAATTAATCACTGTATGCGATTAGATTTTAGAAGATTATGCATAAATGGATGTAATATGCAAGAACCATTGTGATAAACTTTCGTCTGGAACTTGTATCAGCCGCATACTGTCGGCAATTTTAGATTACTCACTGGTTACAGTACGTTTTATGTTCTACCCTAGAAAAAAAGATGTCTTATTTTGTAGTCTTGACGTTTCTGTGTGGAAGATGTTAACTGAAATCAAACTGCGTTGTCATAACTGTATGTTTAGAATGTGGTGTGCAGAAGGTCCTTTTATAAAATCTATAACCAATTTTCTAATATTTTATATTTTTCAGGTGCCGGCCAAGATGTTGGTCGTAGCTGCATTCTTCTGTCTATGGGTGGGAAGAATATCATGCTTGATTGTGGAATGCATATGGGCTATAATGATGAGGTAGATATAACATTTTGACCTATCCAGTTATTCTATATGTGCATGATAATAATAATTATTATTTGACCAGCCCTCCCATTCCCTTGGCAGAACCGAGAATCGAACCTAGAACCCCACGATCAGCAGTCGGCGACAGTAACTAATAGACCAGCAGGG
>JAGDQP010042669.1:6348-16473 GCA_022664845.1 Lepisma saccharinum
CTTGAATGTAATAGAAAAAGGAGAGGTTTCTCTGAATAAATCCTGTGAGTAAGTATACGATGGAGCCAGCCAGCATCATGAGTGGTATTTACAGTGGTGTTCAGAGCAGAATACGAAATATTGAGCCACACTCAATTTATGTATTGCGCAGCTCATAACTTAAATTCTGTAGTGAATAACGCAGTGATAGAAATTCAAGACATGCGATTCTTTTCTGTATAATCCAAAGTCTACATGTATTATTTCGGACATAGCAGAAAAAGCTGGAATATTCTTAGCAGCTTTTTGTCCGGTGCGAATGACAGAAATGTAACTCTCAAGTAAATGAATCCGATCAAGTGGGTCGGTAGGTATGACGCAGTTTTTCCTTTAAGAATGAGATTTCATGATAAAGGCTGCTCATGAGATAATCGTGTTGTTCTTCAAGTCTGACGAAAAATGAAGCTGAAGCACTAAAAACAAAACATAACTTTGTTTGCTTGATGATTTTCCAATCCAAATAATTGCAGACGGTCAACGTTGTGTCAAACGCACTTCAATTCAAAAGCATAAATTTATCAGAGGCAGTAGAACTTCTACAAAGGAACCAACTGAAAAATTATCGAAATAACTTTGAAAAACTAAAGCAGGAGACAAAGAAAATTTTAAATAACTGGTTTATTCAACCTGATTTTTTTTATACTTCTCACTGCGAATTGCGATATCACTATGATGAACTCTTTCAAGACGAACTATTGAAAGATACTGAAAGTTTCTTTCGAGTGAATGTCTTTTGACTTGTTGTGGGTGTAATGGCAAGTAAAATATTATATCAATGCTTTAAGTAAAGCAGTATCGAATTTTAGCGACACTGATCTCCTGCATAACGGTAAGGAATTCACAGTTACATACGGTAAAGATATTTCATCAGCATTTTCGCGAGAAAGTTGCGATCGCGAGGCATGCGATCGTCACTTATTAACGAGATCTCAAAAGTAGCATTAGTGAACTAACCAGCTTCTCTTCTTTACTTCTTATCAAGCAAATTCACCCAGTTTTCCCGAAGTTCGTACAGCTTTGATGTTTTTTCTGATCATTTTCCAAACGTAAAATAATAATAAGCTATCGAAGTAACACCATGGGTAAGAAAGATTGGAAAGGTAACCACTTTCCCCATCGAGCAGTCTATCGAAGAAATTATAGATAAGTTTGCTGAAGTCAGAGGAAGAGGGAAGGAATTTTAAGGGGTAAAAAATATTATATATTATTGTCCTTATAAGTTATTTTTATAGGTGTATATTTCTAACATACGGACTATACAAGCAACTCACATATAAAATATGTAACGATGTCAGATAAAAATCAAAACATGAGAGTCTATCACCACACAAATTCTTCAAAGTTCTCAGAATCTTCAGAGACTGAAGATAGTTCTCTGCTGCACTACCGGGAACCGCATGCATATCCTTTCTATATAAAATGTTAATTGAAGTAGGTCATAATGACATAACAGTGTCATAGAGTTACGGACTCATTTATTATGAAACACTTGTGGGTGAATCAAGATTCTAATTCACACTATAGTTCTATAACATTACTATTGATACAGCACTTTGTATGTGAGTAACACTGATTCCGTTTCTTTTAATTGAAAAATTTTCTTCCCATTATCCAACTAACTTTGGTATGTTTCTATTATTTTCTCTTCTTTTATTTGATTCGAATTATATCATTATACATTTTAGGAATGAACTTAATACGTTTGACAGATTAATTAATTTGTCGTTCATATTTTCTTCCTATATTATTCTGTGTGAGATTTCTGGTTTTGTATATATGTGAAATTAAACTTCATTCGTTTAGATTCTTTTTATTTGAGATTAAAACAAACTTTAAATATAATTTTAAAAGGGGTAGCACTCCAATTTCTTTATACATCGTTTTAGACCGGGAAAGAGGTAGGGATAGGGGAAGGATGTTGCTACCATCCCGGAGTTTGCATTGTATGACTGAGGAAAAACCCTTGAAAAGTTATATTATAAATAGCCTCAAGTAAGAAGGGCAATGAGCGTCCCAATTTAGAATGTCATACGGAAGTATACTTTGTACACAAGTGCACCATACTATACAGAAAATTCTCATCCTGACAATATTTCGAAGTTGAACAAACTTGTTGGATAGTTTTCTTTTAGCTAACAAATTTTAGCAGGGTATATGTGGAGACCACTTCAATTCCTCGGTGAATGATGCATCAAGCATTTCACAAATCTTCATTTAACTTATTTGGAATATGTCCTCATTATACGAAATATGCTTTTAAACCAGTAGGACTAGTGGAGAGATTTTGAAAATATTATCAAATTAACCTACAACCTGATCACTTCTTATTTCTTGAATTGTACCGCCTGTTTCTTGAATTTTTAAAATAAATTTATGTTTTCTATTAATATGTTCACCCCGAAGGTGCACTATACCATAGATTTCCAGATTTCTATGGTATACGATACGATACTTTCCAGATTTCGATACGATACTTTGTATCAGAGGTCAAACTCTTAAGATTGGCTGTAGCTATTCTGAAACTATACATGATAAACCAGTAACCGTCATGTGACAGGACGCGTCTGTCCGATGAGCAACAAGCGGAAACAGTCGACTTTTCATTTTTCGTGCGTCCGCTCACTTCGAGCAAAGTTACTGAGCGCTCCGCTCAGCAGCCCGGTAGTAGACCGAACGTGGATAGAAGACCTGTTGAAGAGGTAAAACCCCGGATAATGCGTGAAGAATTATGATATTAGTGAATGTTTTTCTGGATTAAAGTTAACGAAAGTTAGTTTCGGATGTTTGAATATCTCACATTTATGCGAAAAAAAAAAAAAAAAAGAATTTGCGTGTGAGAAGTGAAGGTAAGGTATTGATCAATATAACATGTAGCATACCCGAAGGCGAGCAGGTCATGAGATGCAAGCACGGCGGTACATGCAAGTAAGTGTATAACTGTGTTCAGTAGCGTAACTAGGCTGGGGCAACCGGAGTAGGGCCCACGGGCTCAGGGGGCCCCGTCGGCTTTGTCGTGAATATACAGAAACCGTTAATGCGAAATTAAGTCTTGTCAGAAAAAGTATTTTTGGGAAAATGAAAAAACGAAATAAAATAAAACGTGGTAGTGTTACAGTACTGGTGGTGTATTATGTGTAAGAATGGAGATATATTACCTTCCCCCACCTCCCTGCTCTACACGTGATGTTGGTGTTTTTCGATTAAGACTGTCCCGGGACACAATGCAGTCATTGTGTTACCCAATAAATGACGGCAAAGCGACATTATCATTACCATTATGTTTTTTTTTCATACAGCCTTCTTTGTATCCAATTATTGTTCAATGATATACAATATTTTCTTTTGTTGATTTTTATGTTATGGATGATAATACTTTATAAATTGCACAGACTAAAAAATATTTGTAATTTTAAATTGTTCCGAATGATGTTAAAGGGGTAATTTTATTTTTTTCAAGTATAGGTAATGAAGGTATAAGACTGTGTTGTTCATTGAAACTTCAAATAAAAACTGAAAACTTCTGCAGAGTGTTATTTCATCCTGCTTGAAAAGTTTAATCAATTTGGAAACCTTAAAAATTATTATATTCAAATTATAGTATTTTATTTATTTGTTTACATTAATTTTCCAGGACTAAGGCTTATATCCTTTTCTTCCGCCTGGTTAGAAAATACAATTTAGAAAACAATGTACAACTTAAAATAAAATACAATTTGGTCTATGAAATGTAATGATATGAACCTATGTACCTCCAAAAGATACAGCTCATGTACCTCCTGTACATTATTGTTATTTACATGTCTAAAATAAAAAAAACAGGTAATTATATCACCTACGTTATCATGGTCCTGGAGGAGCCCGCTGGCAAATCCCTGTCCCGGGCCCCGCTGGGCCTAGTTACGTCCCTAACTGTTCATTGCTGTAAAAAGCATTATATTTATGAAACATAACTCATGTATATCGTACGCATACGTAATCTTAAACAATCTGGTAGTGAGAGACTTGGTTTCAACAAAAGTGCTTACCGGTACCGGTAGATGAGGTTAGGTTTCGTCGTTCATATACACGGCAGATAGTGAAGCAAACCCAACGAAACATTTTACGCGAGACAATCGGTTATAAAGAAAAGAGCTCTTGACGTTATGTTCCAATGAATAAGTAAAGCTGTGGACATTTATATAAAAGTAGAATTAATGTCAAACAAGATCCTTACTGATCATTTAGTAAAAGATGCATTTATAAGCGGTAGAAAAATAAATAAAATAAATACAGTGCACTGATGCAAAATATTTCTAGTTATTATTGTTGTATTAGTAAAGTAACGTTTTAGAGTAGCAAAATATACGTACATTTAATTGTTGCAACCATTAAGAGAAATACCTTAAAATACTTAATTTGGTAATCAGTACATACGTTGAATCGACAGATTTTCGTATCAAGGACTGCATAGCTAATCACGGCAGTAAAATATCATTACCAGTAAATGTCGTTGAACAGCTACATAAAACAGATAAATCCCTAACTTTGCAGGTCTGGTTAGCGTGTAACGTGATTGTATTACGTTAGGTTAAGCTTCGTTTAAGTCTAATATCAATCACAGAAAGAAATAAAAATTATTAACACAAAATATTCGACCAGAAACTGAAGTGATTCCAGTGTGGCTTTCAAAGTCAAACAGCTACAACATACTGCATCGAATTGTGTTATTAAATAAGTAGTAGCAAGATTGTAGTTTTTTCCTGGATGCTGGACTAGATGGTAGCTTCCACCCGTTCTCTACCGTAATGTTCCTTTGGGAAAACCCTGTAGTCTGTGGAATTATCGGTAGAGACATACACACGGGATATGAGTTTTTGCCCATTACCAGTTTTATTATAAAAATAATAAAAAGAATCTCCCGTACCAGAGTAAATTTACAAGTTGAAAAGTTATAATATAGCTTTTCTGGCTTCTTCTTCTGTGCAGGCCTCGAAAAGAGAGAAGGATTAGGTGTAGCACCAGCCCGCAGCAACTGAGTGCAGGAAGGATGGTACCAGTCCGCAGCAACTGAGTACAGGATTTTGTACCTGTCCGTAGCAACTGAGCACAGGTTCAATTAGGTAGCCCACCTGTCCGACAGCAACAGAGTGAGCGGGATGGGAGCCCTCCATTTCGACAGCAACTGAGAGAACGGGTTAGGATTAGCACACCAGCCCGATAGTAACTGAGTTTACAGGTTGAAGGAGAGTACCAGTCCGTAGCAACTGAGTACAAGGAAAGAGGAGAGAAGTGATCACTCAGGGAAGTGATAATTTATAATGGTGCATTGGTCTTTTATAGACCTAAATTTTCTGATGTCGCTAACTCCTCCTTCGTGCTGGTAGTAGTTCCATCGGTGGCAGCTTGATGAAGCTCAAGTTATCGTCTGCACTGTTTATGTTTTCACTTGTTTGTTATGTTGTAACACTCGTATCACACACGTAGTACACACCACTATCTTGTTTACGTTTTGATTACGAGCGACATGTTCTGAAGCACGTGGCGCAGCACATGGAACGTTACAGTATTGTAATTTGGAAGATAATTTCACCCTGAAAAGGACGTTTTTAGATAGTAATTGACGCGATTTCGCCCTGAAAAGGACGGTTTGTATGATAGAGGTAGATAGTTTCGCCCTGAAAAGGACGGTTGATGAAGGTTAGAGCAAAACAGGTGTAACGTGGTCACATAGTTTTTAAAGAGAGAAAAAAATATAAATAATAATCTTTTTAGTCAGTATTCGTTAACGCATTCGTGACACAGTAGTCAAATATTTGTATCATCGAAGTGCGAGTTCACCGCATATTAAGCATAATTCTTACATTACGTTACAGAGCATTAGTACGTTTTATAGGAGTGTGGTATTGGTTAGTGTGTTAATTATTTTGTCTTTTCTAATCTTTTCTATTGTTGATTGATGTTATGTTTTCATAGACACATTGTGCTTGCAATGCTGTTAAAATAGTAAATTATAATCCGTTTTCATTTTTATGTTGGAGAGTAGTGTGATGTTAATCGTAATAATAAAATCACCAGACTCAAGCTATTGATAAAATAACTGCTTGTTAAATCATCATGGGCATGCGTATTGAGGTGATTGTAGCGGGTGTAAATGAGATTGTAAAATACATAATTGAGCGACGATTCTTCCTCTAGAAATAAATAAGCACATAGTTCTTAGTTTGTGTATTTAGCTATTTTCAAGATCTTAATCTATACTCCTAATGAATGTGTTGTGACAATAGGCAGCGTGGACCTCTGAAAGCTTTGAGCTGCAAATGACGATTAGTTGCGTTGCTGAAATATCATTTTGAAAAACAACTTCGGGTCTAGTAGCAGCGGGCTAGAGATTTGGTTCCAAGTTTGGACGGTAAGTGGACAAGTGTGGTCCTGCGTCGTTGTAGAACAGGTCTCAAGCTGCATTACCAGATTGTAGGCGTTGATACCGTCTTAGTTAGTTTTATTACATCTGCTTACACTTAAACTGCGTTGTACTCACTACTTTCAAGTGTATTTCTCTCTCGTGGCGTGCACTCCTACTACCGAGGACCCCGTAACAGTCATATAAGGTCAAGTACAAAAAACACGTTAAGAGTGTGAAAATAAAAAAAATGATACTTAGATACAAAGTACAATAAGCCATTATTAATTCACATATCATGTAGAAACAATTACAGTGTTTTTCTTTTTACAAGCACAATTCATAATTCTATAAACAATCGATAGATCTGTCATGGAAGCGTGCACCATAATTGCAAAAGCTTCAGATTTGAACACGGATACGGCGAATCTGCACTGAGCTTGGGCTCCTTTCCTCGAGGATATATTTGGGAGACGCGAACAATAACATATGTAGAATTTTAGACTAACACACAATTCACATTAGCATTTTAAATAAAAACTCAAATAATATTTCAATATATTTATTTCCAGTTCACATAAATATTTACACCCAATAGAACAAATATAATTTGAAAGCTTACACACATTCACCCATGAAAATTTAATAAATACAATAGGTAATCTTTTAAATTTTAAATCAGTGCATATGATCTGGCTACATTTGAAAACAGTTGAATACGAAATGTCTAACATGCAGTTATAACATAGCATCACACACCTTAACAAAATATTTATATCACACATTTTGTAGTTAGTTTCATACACACACATACATATTTAAAACACAGATACCTCCATATCGATGCATATTTGAACAAAAATGTCGTCTCGCCAGAAGATGGTCTCTGGTTTGCAGACTGAAAAGCCCTTCGTGATTGATGTAGTTTTCTAAAACGAGGACTACAAAACGAAGTCTAGTACAAGAAGACATTATTTGTTTAAAAATTTAAATAACCCATGCTTAAAATGGCGTTATTTAAATTTATACTTTTAGTTTTCGCTTGTGTTCCACTCGTGTAAAAAACACGAATGTGTTTTCTTGTACATTGACTTCCAAATTATTGCATTTCTGTGGGCCTATTATTGACGGCTTGGATGCAGTTACGGAAGACTGCAATGAGTAGGAGAAGATTGAAAACAGTTTTCTTCAATTTGCATCACTGACATTAGATTAAAGTACCACGGATACCCTGTGTTTCACTTGCTAAAAGCAAAAGGCTTGGGAAATGTTCTAAAATGTTGTTGTTATACAAATAAGTCGCGCAATCTATTAAAAGTCCTGTAGCATCTCTAGTTGTCAATAAGCTAATACCTTGTTCAGGAACACCTTCCTTGGTAGAAAACTGTCTACTTTTACTTTGTCATAAGCTATTACTCATTTAAGCCCTAAAATTATTTTCCATGGTGAGTCTCGCAGCTTGTGTCTCCAGACATTTTTTATTTAATATTATATGCAGCTACATCCGATTTCGCAGAGTGTATTTTAAGAATACCTGTTGGTAATAGAGGAAATGTACTAGAACTTGAAACACTAGGAACATCATTTGCGACAATTATGTCGCCTGTGTAAAATATTGAGAGTAATTTTATAATATATGTTTAATTCTTTCTTGTCACGGCATTATCGTTTGTGTGGTAGATCTTGTGTATGTATATATATACACTAACACAAAGGAACTGACTGGACTGTCGTCCTGGTCTTTTGTTCTATCCACGTGTGTGCGTCTCTCCTATTCAGTGTGTATGTTCGCCTATTGTACAAGACTGTAAATATATCCCTTTCTTCTTCTCATAAATTTACCTTACGCAAAGACTTCGGGAGATGTTTTGTCACACCAAAATGAGAATAAAAGTTCCTACAAACATGGGTCCGATTTTGCTTCGTTCTGGAGATACAGCATTTCCAACTTGGAACCCAAAGTCAACGCCTAACAATGGGAAGAATATGAATAATTCTCAATAAATCAGAAACTATGCATTGAATGAAAATTTAGTTTGCGGAAATTTGTTTCTATCAACATGATAGAAAGCAACAGTAATAATACGTCGTCATCGGTCTATCAGTGTTGCCAGCCCACTATAACATTTAAAATTTTCCAATCGCACTACGTCGTATCATTGAGTATTTGGCATCCTCTAGTGATGATAAACAACTCACGTAAAGCACACACCGCAGTGCTGCAAACTATGGATGAAATATCCTAGGAAAATTGGTATTTTGTATAAAATCGCAAAAATCTTTCTATAAAATTTTTCTATTTCTATTTTTTATCTTTCTATTTTTTCTATAAAATCGTATAAAATTTGCGACACTGCGGTGTGTACTTTACGTATGCTCACTAGAAAATCCCAAGTACCCATTAATACGATGTACTGCTATTAGAACATTTTAAATGTTATAGCGGGTTCGCAACACTGACAGTTCGGTTACGTATTTTCACTCCTGATTTCCACCATGTTGATAGAAACGAATTTCCGCAAACGAAATTTTCTTTCAATGCATCGTTTCTGATTTATTGAGAATTATTCATTTTCTTCCCCTTGTTAGGCTTCGAATTTAGGCTTCAAGTTGTAAACGCTGTATCTCCAAAACCAAGCGAAATCGGACCCATGTTTATGACAAATCAGCTTCCAAAGTTTTTGCGTATATGACCCTGTACATATAAGATATTTTTAAAAAGTGGAAAAAAGGTACTTACATGTTGGAAAATCAACACAGTTGTACACGAACTTCACAAACACAATAAAAAAGCGGTTACGTTTCGCAAAAACGTTTTCAAATGGTAGTATAGAAAATAGACAGAGCGGACAGATGCGGGACTTGTGTTAAGGAGATGCCATTTTGCTAACTGTTGCTGGGTAACAGTGTAGTCACGTTGTAACGGATTACAATACCCCGCCTCTTTGGTCAGAAAATGAAAAAAAAAATTGAGAATTTTTTTTACAGAAATGCTTTTGAAGAAACTGTGCATATTTTCTCTTTATTCTCTCTTCAGGCGCTAATATAAACATGAAAAAAAAGCTTTCTATCTTCATTAATTTTCTTCATTATTCCACCTATTTTTTCACAGACATATTCCCTACCTAGGCCATTGAGATGCAAACCATGTACTGTGTGATACTTTATATTTAGTTGGTTTATATCTACTAAAGTTACATTTCTGAAATGTTTACAAATTTTATGCATTTCCTCATTAACTCTATCTACCTCCTTATTTACGCATGACCAATGTACAGGTTATATCTATGTGGTACATTAAAGACAATATCTTTTGTGTGTAACAATTAAAGTAGGCGTTGTTTTAGTGACTTCAATAGATTGTTACCATCATTCTTGCCTACATCATTTGTTCCTGCCAGGAAAATTACCATCATCTTGACCTAACTGTTTGGCATCATTATAGCAGGTATTTGTTACCTTGTTAAAAGTGGAACCTGTTTTCAAAACACTTGACACTTTAAAACTAGTTTTCTTATTTAATTTATTGGCTATGTTTCTACCTTGGCTGTCACTATAAAAGTATAATTGATTCCCTTGTATTTGATCAATTTTGACCTTGCTCTGCCCTTGTATTGATTTGTCCTTTACTGTTCTAGAGTTTATTCGTGGGTCCTTGACAAACCTATTATTATACGTGGGGGTGTTTCTGCTTACCTTCGCAGATT
>JAGDQP010042670.1:0-16472 GCA_022664845.1 Lepisma saccharinum
AAATAAGCAGTGTTTACACAAATGACATTACGTAACTGACGTTAGGTTTTATTAGGAATAAAGTACGAATTATCGACTTTGCAACAGATGGAGAGTTCTGCTATAAAATATAATATCAATTCTAATAGCTTGTAAACGCCACACTCGTAACCTACTATCATTTTTGTAATTTGTGCTTGAATAATTTCAGCTAGTTCATTCTCATATAAATTTATTTAGACGTTGTCGTATATAAATGCATAACCAAAAATATACGTATCAAGCACCGTCACTTGTTACTTATCTCTTAAGTTAAGTCTACGTACCTGTACAGTAAGCGCGTGAGTTCCACGGTTTCATTTCTGACGTCCGGAATTGGAGTGTATAATTTCTTCATATTGTCAGCTCATCTTATGCTTGAAGTTCTCAATATATTATTGGTATTTCTCAGAGAAACATTGTAATAAATTTTTCTTCTCATTGTATCTTCCCTTCACACTCTTCATTTTTTCCTCAATAGAGTGCGCCTTCGGCAATCAACGTTGCCAGCAACATAACGCAGAAAGTAGCTAACTGGTGCAATACGTTATAACACCTAAAAAATCTGCAATGCTGTAATCATTCTTCTACAAACCCAACTATCATCGACGTTCGGCCGATAAAAATTGGTCCATGAAATCAAGGACAACTTTCTCTAAGTCTCGTTCTTATTTCTCCCTTTTTCATTGTATCTTTCTTCTGGTTCCCTAAATCTGTTTGTCGCATTTGAGCTATTACCATAGATCTCTGAGATCTATGCTATTACTTCTGAGGATTCAACAATTTGGAAGTTAACATGCTCTGACGCATTTATATAAGTATTCATAGTTTCGTTGTCAAATTGAATAACACACTGTTCAGATGAATAAAGTATTAATTATAGTTATGTACAATAAGGTGTCTCGAAAAAAAAATAGATATCCTTTATGCTGGAAAATTTCTAATTCGGAATCGTAATGACAAGGTTCAATTACGGAAGCTCTGCACCAACTGCATCAGGTTGCGCATTTAACCCAAAATTTGCGTAATTTGTTACAATTTTAACTTTGTTCTACTTCCAAACAGGACGACAATTCTCGAAGGCTGGTGAGAACATCGAGCTCTACATAAACGATACTCGAGTGACTATTTAGTGTTGAAAGGTAGACGCCAGAGCAAATATTTAAACTCGTTTGTCCACTTCCAGTCTAATCCAATGTGGATCAAATTTTCAGTTCTAACTCAGTTTTATACGCTTCTTATCCTGTGTGGCCCCATTTTTATTTAATTCTTAATTCCTGAGTTATTCATTTAAGAGTATATGGTAATCTGCATAGAATAGAAAATGCTGCAAATAATATTTACATTTTTTTTGCCAGAATTAAGACGTAAAACAAAAAAAGGCCCACACAGCGTTATTAAGCGTAAAAACTTAGAATCGAAAATTTGGTTCATATTGGCTTAGACTGGGAGTGGACAAACGAGGTTAAGTATGCTCTCCCCTCCCTGGTTTCATATATTCATGAAATTTTCAATGGCTGCTGTCAGTCTAGTATCGTTTCTCGCTAGTGGTCATTGGATGAGTCTCACAAAAAATATATATCTTCCAATGACGTCATCAGCGGTAACATTTCTATGAATGGACGCCCCTGTGGTCCTCCGAGAAGCAACAGAAAAAGTAAAAAAGTTTTTACCGCTTTACTGCGTAGCAGTGACATCAATTCAGCACTTTTGTCACTAGAACTAGCGCTTTTAATAAACTTTTAACGCCTCTTTTTTCCTCTTAGCGCCTAGCGCCAAATTTAACGCCTTTTCATAATAGCTTTCCATAATAGCTTGCGGCGAACACTTTTGCTTCAGAAAATATTTAAAAGTCTACTATTTGTTTCTTGCGCAGGCATTTCACAGTTTTGAAACATGTATTTTTTGGAAAGATCAGGTTTGAAGTCTTTGAGGATACCATGCCGCATAAGTTCTGCTTTCAATGCTATGGAAATAGAAAGCCCCACCATTCATTTTCCCACGCTTTCGGCAGCTTATAGTGCCGAAACTAAGTATTATTTCTCCCACGATTTGTTTGGCACCGTTTTTAAGCTATTTAAGCGACTTTTTGCTGCTGCTGTGGAGTGTTCCCCAGCTCTGTTGTTGGCAACATTGCTGCGCCGTGCGCAAGTCTATCAAGCGATAAGCGAGTGGGTTTCCGTAAAATATACTTAAATGTGGGTTACAGTTTGAACTTCTCTCTTGAAGTTGAATATTTGGCAAAAGTGGGAGAGAAAAGTTTAAATTTCGAAGATGAGTCGAAGAAGGCCTCATGAGGATGATGATGGCTATGGTAAGAGTTACATATAAGATATATTTTGCTGTTGTGTAAGAAAGCGTATTCGATTTAAGTGTTTAGATAACTGACCCGCCGGTTGTAAAAGTATTTTCATTTTAGTGTACATGAAAAGAGCACTAATCGAAACAACTAGTATACCTTCCGTAAAGATTGTTTGCTTCTATTGGGGAATCGAAAATAAGTAGGCTTGCTTGGGAGCATTGACCGGGTCAGAAATCGACGGCTGAGCAATTCTATATTGCAGTTTCCTTTTCCCGGAGATAATTTGGAAGGCACACTCTAGAATAAACATTTTCTTTCTCGGTTTGTAGTAGGTTTATATGTCTGATGAAAGTCGTATACAGTCAAGTTACCCCCTTCTACATAGCGTTTGAAGCTGGTATTGATACCCTTTTGGTGCGTCTCGTACAAGTGTTGTCCCCACCTCGGCGCACAGACAGACGTGGACAGCTGTACGTTGCTGTATTGGTCTTAATTTTAGGGCCTGCAAAAGTAAAATTTACAGTAGAAATTTCCAACGTGTGTGGAAGTGTTAAAATGCAAAATATATCGAAGTTTCTAGTTAAATGAGCGTGAGAAGTAGCCCACGTAGAACTATTTAACTTCTTCCGCATTGGGCACAAGCAGTAAATGTTAAACGCCATATGCATCTCGTATGATGAAAAATAGGTTCCGGTTCTAACTTGTCTTCGTTCACTCGACAATTTGTGATTTTTTTTATAGCAAGATACGTGTCGCTAATAACACGAAGTGGCTCCTCGGATATTCCTCCGCATGCTGCCATATATGATAGGTGTTAATAGATGCGAGTGCGTATTTAAGAAATAATGACACGTGGCTTTTCGCAATATTTTTGAATTTTTCCAGTTACTAGGTGCTTATAAAAGTCAGTGATAATTATTTGCAACGGCATGAGGCTCTATAGCGGACGGAAACTGCGGGTCATAAAGTAAAGGTTATCCCCCTATTGTGCTTCATACATAGATGCACAGAACTATTTGGGCTGTTACAGATATAAATTCAAACTACAGATATCGGCTTTGGTCATTACTAGTTCCATAAAAAATGACCTCCATAGACATAGTGGATATGCATTATTACATACCTATAGATTTGGCCATAACTTCCACAGGATCATTCTTGCAAAAGACTTAACACACACACACACCCGTGGAATCACTTGAGATAGCAAGTTTATTTCAATTTTCCCTACCGAACAACGCATTTCAATTTGAAGTTCAATTCTAGCTACAAGCAAAGTGAAGATTTAGCGATGGGTAGATATAGTGTACCCTGCCTTTTCATCGATTTTGGCAGATATAGTCATGGATCATTTTGAGACTGAAGTGTTCAAGTCATCCCTCACTTAAACGAAGATACTACAGATATGTCTACAATACTCTGATTTTATACAGAGATGAATCCCATACATCAACTCAATAACATTCATCTGAGAATGGGAATCTGAAGGTACCCTTGATTTCTTAAATATTCAAATATATCACTCAATAATAGATTTCGGACTAGATCATTCATGATTTCTTTTTCTCAGCACTTAACATTTGCTCGGTGCGGGCTGACAAAGTATGAAATAGAGTATTTTATTAGTTTGGGTTTTAAAAAAAATGCTTTCATAAGTCGACGATGTTAGATTGATACCGAAAAACTAAACAAAAGCACTGTAATAAATGTATCATGAAAGAGAAAAATACATAAGATAAAAAAAAAAATGCTAAATTGCCCTTGCACCAATCCACCACAGAAAATGTCAGTCCTGCAATTATACCACCTAAGACGTTAGAGAAAAGTTTCACTTAAAGTTTTTGTATAAACAAACTTTAACGATCTTTTAGCCACGATCAAGGATTTTCAAACAAGGTTCTGGCTTGTTTTCACTTTCGAGAAAAGAATTTGTCAGTCAGTCTTGTGTTATGACAAACATAAGACCTGTGATAAACACAGTATCGACGTAAGTTTCTTTTTGTTTTCTCTCTGTCTTTAATTTTTCTCTTTACTTTTCTTTTGTGTATCGTCGTTTTTTTTTTTATACGTCCTCACAGCCACTTTTCCGAAAATGACTTTCGGCATGTTTCGACTCGCATTTGTTCGAGGCAGCTGCCCTCGAAGAAATTCTTCGTTTCTCCAACACATTAGTAGGGTAATATGGACAAGAGTAGTATCGTGTTTACAAGGCGTCAAGTTTTCACATTTTGCAACTAAGGCGATGTTGTAAAAAAGGCGTTGACTTCTGCTTTATACGAAGTGTTTAATGTTTTATTATACTCCAAGGAAGCTGCAATAATATAAAATCAGTGAAACAGGTGCACATCACAAGTAAATCGACATAAACATACGAGGGATGTTCAAGAAGTTCGTATGCGAACTCCTTTTCGGTTAACTCTCATATGTCAAAGTTGCTACACGGTTTAGTTAAGAGCTTTTAAGTAGTATATCCAAAGGCTAGGCCTCTGATTCATTTTCTTTTTTTCGTGCTCTTACGTCATGCACATGTTCCACATAAGACAATGAAAAATGTGAACTTCAGACGGTGATAAAGTACTTCGGGTTGAAAGGTCTTAATCACCACACCAAAATCATAATGACATGTAGCACGCAAATATGCTGTGGTTTCAGAATTTCGAATTAGAGTTATATTTATGGTCTTTATTCATCTTGGACTTGGGCCACTATTATGAAAGGCCTTTAAACCTCACATACTTAATCACTACAGGCAGTTAACAGTTCTCCAGTATCCTGTTTTGTGTCATCTTGCCTTTTATATAAAACTTTTAAAATGAATGATTGAATTAGAGGCGTGGTCTTTGAATACATTACTTATAAGGCTTTAGACCTAACTGTGTGGAGACGCATGAGGAGTCAACTGGAAGATCCTCTGAATACGAACTTTTTTTGATCCCGTCATTATCAAGGATGAAGGAAACGCGACAGTGTGCTCATGTACATTTACAACTAGAACTGTTCTTCCCCTCTTGCATGTCTATTGAGCGAAAACATTACGTGGGTAAGGTGGTAGATGGTTTAAATAGTGTCCCCTAATTTATGTATTAATCTCGTTCGTAGGATGTTAAGAGGTAGTGTCTACCTGTACAGACTCGCACATTTCATAACCAAAATTTTCCTTTGTTGTTTGTTTTCGTTTCTAAGTTAAATAGAATGCGTGTTACATCTAATCTGTTTTGCAGATCGGGCATACCGGAAGAGGCGTCGAGTATCTGAAAATCAAGAAATTGAAGATCGTCTGGAATCCCTAATATTAAGGGTTGGTGAAAAGGTAAGTTGTTAATTTATTTATATATACCGTCACAACATATACGGTGTCGGAGTTTCTGCACACACGCAACTTCACCACACTGACTGATGTGTTAGTTTTCGTGTCTGGGAAGGGGGATATCATTCAGGCCTTCAGAGAAAAATTGAATCCCTGTCTAAACGTGAAATTTCTGTCTCTCTGTAGTTTTATGTTTTTTTTATTATTTTTTTCAACATCCGCATTTTCTTATTTCACCTCTTACCAGTCAAGACGTCCTCAAAGTCTTTCTCATCACAAGTATCCCATATTTTTTAAAAAAAATATAATTATTATCCATTTTCTCGAATTTCGTCCCCTCTCCTATCGAGTGACCGTAGTTCAGTTGGTAGAGCGTTGGCTTCGCTTTCGGGAGATCCTGGGTTCAATATCGGCGGTCGAAAATCCTAACAGAGGTTTCCTCAGGTACACCATTAAAATGCCGGGGTAGTACTTTCAGCTTAGGCCCTGGCTGACTACTTCCTGCATCCATTTTCCTTCTGTATCTCAGCATGAGCCATAGATGCTTTAAAAGCCATAAATATATTGAAATTGAAAGTTACGCTCTTCTGACTAGCGCTGTTTCTGATTAACTCTAAACGCGGTTCATTAATCAACACAAAAGTCCCTACCAGGCACATTTCCCAGCACTGCTTGCGCGGCAGGAGTTCATGTATTGTCTTTGATGCGGACGCCAGCTATCTTAAAACTGTTTCTTTGCATCTATTCTACCCGTGTAACACTGTGTCCTCTTCATAACTGAAAATGATATTGTCTCGAAATATAATAGTTTTTTTTTCTCTCTCTCTCTCTCTCAACTTTGTGATGTGGTTACTAGTGCCTGTTAGATTTTTGAGGAATCAACGCAAGTATACATATCCACCTATTCACATCTTGATCAAATAAGGTAGAAAAATAGATTACTTACGTGTGTAGGACATTTCAACAGGCAAGCTAGTTTTCGCCGATAAGGATTGGTCACAAAAAGTAAATAAAAATAAAAAGAAGGGAGCAGCCATACTGTAAGCTAGGGAACAGTGTGCATGGTTCATGAAGGTGAAGGAATTACTAAATCAGCTGAATAAAGCACAGAAAAATGACAAAAGTGTGAATGAGAAGAATAACTGGGAATCATGAAGCGGATTCCTGAAAGAGATATGGGAATTAAAAACAGCAAGGAAATAACAATAAAATTAAAGAAAGTAAAATAAGAAACTACAAGGAGCTATGTACCTACGTTCCAATTCTAGTCATTCAGCACTGTACCGCTAAAACAATTTTTTTGGGAACCTACAATAATTAATAATAAATAAAGATGAATTTTATGGACGGTATTTGGAGCCTACAAATTGGGTTCACAAATATATTCGTGCATTATTTGTAGGTCAGAATTAGATATTAATACAGTTACGTACCTTGTATGTTTTTAGTCGTCCTTAACGAAAAACCCGTTAAATTTGTGCTGAATAACGTATTAGGTAGAGAGCGAAATGCTATTCCCTGTGAACGGTGCATGGGTGATATGGAGGTAGCGCTCCACATATTTTCGACTTCGATTCAGTGAGGTGGGGTGGTCAGTCCCACGCTCGACCGCCTTTACCTTCCCAAGGTTCGCTTCCACAAATTTAATTTATTCACGTTGAGGACAACTACAGTTAATATACAAGGTACGTAATTGTGGGACGATAATATGGCTCTTTTTAGGTAGTAATGGTTCAGTCCAAAAGACATGTAATATAATTTCAAGAAATCTAAATACAATAGGACATTTTGAATAAAATATGTATTTTTTTCGTAGATATATTGAAGCACAAAGCAAATCAACAATTTGCATCGCATATAGTAACTTATTCAAAACGTAAAAGTCGCATTTCAATCTACTTATCTGACCGCACTGATCATACGAATTCTACTCCTAAACAAACCTCTGACACTTTTGTATTTGTCTTATATTCCTCCTTCCCCTTGCGATTCCGTTTACTTTTTGGCTTTCCCAAGAATGTCACAGAATATGTAATGAAACCTAGTGTTGTATTTTCAAGGAAACAGAGATATATGTAACTGTATGATTTAGCTAGACAGTACTTTGTATTGAGAATAGAACCTTCTTTCTTGTTTTGGAGGGCCAATCAAATTAGAAGTTGTGGACAGAGGTATGCAGGGGTGGATTTCGGTTTCATTTCTGACATTGCCCACTGCTTGGAAAATTTTTGGGACAGTGTAATGGGGCATTACAGCATTTTGCTCTGTTCGACTAGACTTTTGGAAGCTTTTGACCTGGCCCGGCCAAGCCAGGGCCGAAATCCACCCCTGGAGGTATATAGTAGCCGCAAATGCTGTAAGAGGAGGCACTTGAAATATACAATAAGATTATGTGAAATTAATATTAACGGACTTGCATAGATAGAAGTATGAAAGTAACTGAAAAACAAGTTATAATAGCGAGCTTTCGTCATCGCGAAATTGTTCATTAAAAAAAACCTAAAGATAAGAGGAAACATGGACTGCTTAAATCCCCTTAATGAATTTTCTTTCTTGGTTACAATGTATGGTTTATGTTGAATTCTTCCTTTGCATCTGTTTTATATTATTTGAGAAATATTAATATATTGACAGACAGTAACTTCTTGTATGTTTAGTAACTGGTTTAAAGCTATCTGTTTTCAAGCCCATGTTCATTAATGTTGTTAATAAATAATATTTATATTTTGATTTTATTAATGTTGAAAAATCTGTTTCTGTATTATAGAGTACCTCATCATTGGAAAGTAATCTGGAAGGACTGGCAAGTGTGTTGGAAGCTGATTTGGCAAGTTTCCGGACGAAAATTTTACGAATTCTTGCAGACTGTGCAACGAAAATGCCAGAAAAATGTACGATTTACACAACATTAGTCGGACTCCTAAATGCTAAGAACTATAACTTTGGTGGTGAGGTAAGCAATTCTTGCTTTAAATTCTATTGTTCAGCTAAATTGTAATTATATTTACCAAAAAAAAATCTGTGTGGCCATACAAATTATTACACTTACAGTAGTTTTATTATCCTATAGCAGAGGTTTTCAAACTGGTACGCGCAAGCTTGTTAGGTGGTACGCCTTAAAATTTATAAAAAATATTAACCTTAAAATATTTAATATCGTCTGATTCCAAAAATGCGCCTAATCTGCAACAAGAATAAGTGCTCGCCGACCGGGTGGTCGAGCGCTCTGCGGCGGTAGGCCATCGGCTCGAAGGTCCCAGGTTCGAGTCCCGGCAGGGGCATGGGTGTGGATTTTAACTGGCTGTAAATGGGCGAATCGTGACGGGTCGAAGTCCAAAGTTACTAGACTGGCCCATATAAAAATAAAGTTTACCAAAGTTTAAGAATAAGTGCTCATTTTTAATGAGTGTAATGTCTGTGATAAATATAAATTACTTTTCATTGAGTTCAGAAGTTTATCATCAATTCACTAGGGTTGCTGGGTCTTACGTTTTCTTCCTTTCTTTGCTTTCCAGCAAAAATTCAATTTTAAAATTACCGCTATAATGTTATTTAATGTACAATGATAGATGGATCTGCCGCGAATCAGCTTTTATTTAGAAACGATTGACAACTGTGGTTCCGCAAGAAATGCATCAGTTTTATGACGTGGTTTTTAGTTATGTAGATGTGAGTTATTTAAGCGAAATAACTGTTTTTGTTCATAGTTTTTAACTTTAATTTTTATATTGTTGTTTTATTGAATTGTTCAAGGTGCTGAAGGTGCCATCCCAGCACTCACCTGGTGTGACAGACGAAAACCAGAGAGAACCTGTCAGGATGGCTGACAGTGGGGAACTATCCCAACACTTCCTGATTAAAAATACGCTACCGAATGTTCTACCTCATCCGTATAATCATTAGTGGCAATATGATTAAGCAATTTTAAATATTAGCATTGAAAATACCATAATTTTACTTGGTGGAACAGCGAAAGTGTGAATTTGAGTTTAGTTGTACGGCGTAACCTTTAATTTCGGTTTAGTGATACGCCAGTCAAAAAGTTTGAAAACTACTGTCCTATAATATTAATGTTTGCGTAAGACATGGGGAACAAGGTTGGGCTACGAGCTTACTAAACATCCTTTGCACAAAAGAACGATTAAAGTAATTCGAAATTCCAAAATTTATTCATTTTTATCTCAGCATTCCAACCAATTCAAATGTTGAGTTTACTTGAGTAATTTACCCTTTGGAACTTAATTTTTGATCATGTGTAACACCGAAGTAACTAACTTTTGAGTTCGTTGAGATACGTATAGTCGTACATATTCAAGACAATTATTGAAAATTTATTCGCCTTTCTACTTGTGGGGAAGTCCTGTTATCCATTTACCGTGGAGGCAAGGTGAATAGTGGACAGAGGCTGTGGAGGCGACTAGCATCTCATAATGCTCCGTAGACGCGCACCCTGCCTCGAATAAAAACCTGTGTTTCGGGTCCTATGTTAATAGTAGTCCCCGCCCCTAGAAGCTACTTACTTGATTAGAATAAAGAATCCCAACTCACATCACGCCGTGATGTTCAGACGTGTAAAGTTCCAGGAAGAATCTCATTTTAGTTGTTTATAATATCTGGATGATACATTTTGTATTAACAAATGTTTTTCTTTATTGTAGTTCGTTGAAGTAATGGTGAGAAACTTCAAGGATGCTTTAAAGAGTTGTAAATGGGACAATGCACGATATTCGTTGAGGTTCTTGGCAGATCTTGTCAACTGTCACGTGATATCAGCAGGCTCCCTCCTTCAGTTGCTTGATAATATGGTAGATGCTGCCTTGGAAGACGGAATTCCGCAGGTGATGTATAGACTTCGTTTGCCATGTTATAATATAGTAAATTGATTTTAATCTTAGACGTGATCTGGTAAAAAGTGAAAACAATAATTTGATCTTCGCACTTTTTATTTGGACTTGCAAATTGCTTTATTGTTATCATTTAATATTACTAGCAATATAGTGTAATCGTGCTCAGGGCCGCATATATGTATTTCTCAGAAATTAATGCCCATTCTAGAGTGAATTGTGTATATAGTTCGAATTTTCAATATAACAAAGGCAGTAGCTATAAGATGTAGTATTACTTGTTAACAGTAAATAAATGTAGAGCTCATTAGAGAGTAACTCAGAAATCTCAAATTTAGTTACCTCCCTTTTTATACATTGCTGATACCAAATATGAAATTATATCGTTACATATTGTAAGCAGGGACGTCGCCGTAGCTCAGGCGGTAACTTATCTAAGAATGTGGCGGCCTGAGTCCAAATCTCGGTCAGGACTGAAGAACTTTATTCAGTACTCCCATGCTCGGAGGTGCACTCAGCCTCCTATCAAATTGAGTATCAGAGTGTCCTTGGTACTTCCCGGCACAGGCCGTCGAGCGTGAGACTGACCACCCATCCTTACTTCGTGCCGTAGGTCGAGAATATGTGGAGCTCTGCTTCCATTCACCGTTCACGGCGCGTGCGCATCGCACAGGGGATACGTTTACCTTTTCTACCTATTCTAAACAAGTCAAAAGCGCGGACAGATACGATACATGAGGATTTCACTTTATGTTAAGTCTTCACGTGCAAACCAGAACTGAATCAATAAACTTTATACATCAAAGCCTCAGTTTTGAAACGATTTTGTATGATGTTCGTACAGTTGCATTTGGTTGAAAGGTCAGATATAACGATATGTAGTAAATAAATTGAAACGAAATAATTGTTTTAACCTCATTAGTAAAATGCTACCAATTTTGCCAAAATTAATTTTCGAGCATAACGTTTAAAATTATTTTCTTCCAAAAATTAAAATTCTTCTAAAGTCTTGCAATTTTAGAAATTGTCAAACGTGACAGATGCCCAAAGAAGTCAAATTCCCTGTAATTATTTGTCTTTATGCGCTTCTGAATTGTGAGATGTATCAGTATTTTGGACTGAAGTATTCTGTAAACTGTGTTTTTTGGCATTTCGGAAAGTTGGCTTTGAAAAAACTACTAAGAAGAGAAATATTTTGTGTTGACTGATAAGAGAAAAAAAAAATAGGAAAGGATTGATTAAATGTTTTGTTTAGAATTTAAATTTAATTTAATTTTTAAGGCCTTTAGGCAACTTTGACTCAGGCCGAATGACTGATGATGGAAGAATTGGTGAAACGAAGAAAGTGAGAGGAAATAGGAGAAAACCCTCACACACATTGTTTGTCCACCACAAAGCCATGGCACGAACAGGGATCGAACGGAAGACCCCCAAGCACCAGAGGTGAGCGCTATACAACTAAACCACCGTGTCCTTATGTTTTGTGTAGAGTATAATGTATAGATCCGAAATATTATGGATTTTACGAAAGTGTGACGAAAGGACGTTGGAAACCTTCGAAATGTAGATATGAAGAAGAATGGAAGAGATAAGGTGAACACACACGAGTGTATGCCAGAGGAACAATAATTGAGACAGCAGAGAAAATGAAATTGTTTACGACAGTGTTTACGCAGAAATAGCATGTTGAAGCATACAGTTGAAGGTATGGTTGGAGGGAAAAGAGGAAGAAAACGACGTACCCAACTTCTTGATTGTATTAAGCAAGATAAATTTCACGCTGAGGCAAAAAGGAAAGCGCAAGATTGGCATGAATAAAGGGGGCTTAACATGCTTTAAAGAACGTGCCGCTTTCAGCAGAAATCTACTGATATATGTTGATCGAAAAGTTGGATACATACGTTGATTCGCTTTCCAGAGTTTTCCTCAGTCACACCAGGCAAATGCCGGGATGCTCCCCCCCCCAAAAAAAAAAATCATAGCTTCTCTCTGAAAATTTTAATCTTCGTATTTTACAACAAACATATCCAGTGCAGGTTAAACTGTCCAGGAAGTCAAGTTTATTAGAATTATTTTTGTATGCCCAAATGAAATCCGTGTGGGAAATAGGTCCATCGAGAGGGGCTGGTAGGCACGGTTGGATCGGAGGAATCGAACTGGCTGATACCAGAAAAGAGGATGTTTGAAAACTGGTGGCTGTAAATTGAATTGTGTATTACTGTCACCAAAACAGGAAAGCAGCTCCTAGGAAAATATTTTGAAAATATGCTTAGTACCCAAATATGGAGCGGCATCGTCCCAAACGATGTAATATCGCGGAATGAATTAACAAATCTAAATCAAAGTTCTATCCAATATTTCTGTTTGATCAAAGTTTTATGATTGAAGAAAGGAGCCTCGGAGAGATTTCGATTTTTGTCTAGTGCGGCGAAATGTTTATTCTGGACAATGAAATTGTTACGTTGGAAAACCTGTCTATGAGACACTTTCTTGGCCATGCATTGGGTACAAATTTGATTGTGATCTGAATTGAATTGGATTGAATGAATCTTTATTGCAGGACGAAGTTCATCGGACGCTGCTCTTCCACTTAACCCAAATACAAGAAATATAGACTATACCCAAAAATATTATACAGATAAAGTAGTGTAAGTTCATATCGCACGTTTGCAAGAAAAGTGTCACAACTCAAAACTTTTCAATTTTCGTTTCTTTTTGGCTCAAAGGCATGAGAGACCCATTCCGCTTCGACAGAAATACCACAAGTCTATCTACACCGGTGGCCGTTAGATAGCACAAATGTTTGACGGATTTTGTATATAACTTCTCAAGTAAGACGTCATAATTTCTTTCGCTCCTCCTGTAAAATTAAACTTTTTTAAGTTGACACTTTTCTTGCAAACGTGCGATTTGTAGTTAATTACATTCGATATTACATAAACTTAAAATAAATAAAAATAGAAAGTAAAGAAAACACCCAAACATATAGACAACGTAGATCAAGGTCATACCCTCGATATTACATAAAAAATTAAAAAGAAGGAAAGGAAAGAAGTAGCGAGGTTTCGGGCCATTCTAAAGAGAATCATAAGTATTGTTTGTTGATTTTTGCTTCTGGAGCAAATACTTTGTCCAGATTTCAATTTATTGAAGGTGTTACATTGAGCTGTTTACTTCGGCAAAGAGTTCCACTCCCTGGCAGTAATAGAGAAAGAACCAGCAGTCTTGGGTCAAGGGTAACATGGAACATCTAATGAATTAGAATTTCTGGTTAAATAAGAATGATAAGTTGACCGAGCAACTAGTTTATTAAATAGATAGTCCGACGACTTGTTCTTTATTAATTTATGAAGCAAACAACAAGGACGTAAGTATAATCTGGACATGTTTAACAGATTCGCATGGTCTAGTATAGTACATGTTCAGATTTCTAAAACCCATAGACATACCGAATAGCTGCATTCTGTACACTTTGAATCGCGCGCATATTATTGACTGATAAGAGCAGACCGTAAACTGCATCGCAATAATGGAAGTGTGCGAACAGAAGAGTTAGCACAAGATGTAGTTTAGTGCTCTCATTGAAGTAATGTCTTAGTTGATACAAAGGCTTAATTATGTGCAAATCTTGTGTACAGATTTTGGTTCTGTGGACATTGTAATTGAATGTGTAATCTATATTAAGTCCAAGATTTATCATTACTTTGGAATAAGATATGGGAAAATTGAGAATATTGATATCTAAGTTACAGGCAGTTAAGGTTTTTAGATTATTTCTAATACTAATTACAGTGTAGTTACACTTACTTAGCCGCTCTGTTTGCACAATTTGTCAATCACTTGAAGATCATCATTTAAAATACTAACTTTACTTTGAATAAGACTGGGTGAGCCTGAAATCAATAATTGAGTTTCATCTACATGAAAATGGAACTTCAAATGTTTGATTACTGTTACAATATCAACTCGATTCAAGAAAATAGTAACGGACCAAGTATGGAGCCTTGAGGTACCCCAGCTTTGACTGTTGCCGTTGAATATATCTTTGTATCCGCCAAGGTTTTTAAACACTCCTGCGCAGACGATGCTTCTTGTGTCATTATTTGACAAGATATTACATCATTAGTGACAGTACCGCTCTATTTGGGTGCCTGTAGCTCCAGAGCTATGCACGTTTCGAAAGCTGTCGAAGTAGCTTTTGTTGTGCTATGAGGAATCCATGATTTATCATTTTTTTTTTTAAACGTCCTGTATACATAGTCAATTTTTCCAAAACAATACACTTACGCCGGGTGCAGTAATTCGCCCTTTAGGTTGAAAAGAAGAGAGCGTGACACTTGTCTCGACTCTCGGCGAGCCTAAAGCTAGCTTTCGTATGAAGTTTTCGTAATAATCTAATTTTTTTTTTTTTTCCTTCAGGTACGTAAAGACTGGTACGTATTTGCCGTTCTGGCCACGTTGCCTTGGGTTGGCAGAGAACTGTATGAGAAAAAGGAACAAGGACTGGAAAGGCTTATGGTTACAATCGGTGTGTTTTTGCAGAAGAGAACGAAACATCACCATGCTGCTTTGAAAGTTTGGAGCTCAGACACACCACATAAACAAGAGGAGGTAAGTTTTAATTGTAATAATTTAAATTTTATTCTTTCATGAATGTGATAATCATTCCAAGCGAGCAAGAAATATCTGACAGGCATTCGACAAAATCAGATACGGTTAGTCTCCATTAGGTTAGGTTGGTTAGGTTTCTATACAGGGTTATATGGATAGTCAAACAAGCAGAGAGTTCCCATCACTAATGCGCAATTATTCCAAATCTACTCCATTAGACTAACTAATACACGTTTCAGTAATAACAGATAAATAGGAACTTATTCCTGATGTAAACAAAACTCACATATTCAACAATAGTCTACACATTTAAAATATTTCTGGGAACACCACATGCAGTTAAAGTACGTGAAGTATTTCGACTCGGTAAGTTTCCTACCTCGTTCCATAATAATCAATGTGAACTCACATAATTACAAGCAAATCTGTTAACACACATTGTACCTTCTTCATAACTTCTATATTCCGCATTTTGTAAGTATTAATCCATTTGCACACAAAGAATGAAACGAAAGTAAATGTGGTTCAAAGCATTGATGTGCTATATCGCACAATTTGGCGTTGACTTACATTCTCAACATTTTCCTACCTTGTCAACTCGCTTCCTTCTCTGATAGTCTGCTAAGCCTAACCACACTAACGTAATTAGGATAGGTTTCTAGTGAATATTCTTACATAATCCTTCCCACCGATACTCCAATGAAATGGCATACCCTCACTTCCTAAACATCATACAAGCACTTCAAGACTTCCTAAACATATAACTTGTTTAAGAAAAGTCAAATCTATTTGTTACCAAACAATCATTAGTGTATTTTATGCACATTTCTCAAATGTAACCTTAATATAAAATCACGCTTGTACTCACAACAAAGAGTATTGTTTTCTATCATTCAAAACAGCTTGCGTTCGGATTGATAGTTCTTCCCCTCCTGCACAAGACTTATAAATCTTTCGCTTCAACTGGGGCCAATCCATCAATGAATCGTAATATATTTCATGCATTCCGTTAATCGTGCGTTCTTCCGCTCTGCTTCTATCTTCTCTGTTATTAAACTAAACTGAACTGGCTGGCGCGACAGCCTCACAAGGACCCTGGCCTGTCAGGCGACTGTAGTAATGTTCAAATAGAAGGTTACGTGGTCAGCGTAACGGCTCTTCGCAGCCGTGTGTCCGACTTTCATGACCACAGTCCGCTATACTTCTTTTATTCAAGCAGCTCCCCAATTGTAATCACGATGCTGGGTCAACACCGAAATTTTTGAGCCCCCCCACTGGGGATCGAACCCAGGACCGCTTGCACTGAAGTCTAGCGCGCTACACACTAGGCCACGCAGGAGGGTCCTTCTCTGTTATTACTTGCACTAAGTTTTCTGTCTCGCAATATGGG
>JAGDQP010042671.1:0-16472 GCA_022664845.1 Lepisma saccharinum
TTAAATAGAGATTATACCTTATCAAAAGAGCTTCTGAACTGTTACTAGGAAAGAAAAACAATCACAAAATAAAGATTTATACAGAATCTCACCTAGGCAATAAACAAATCCATTTGGCAAAGTCGAAACTTTATTTTTGATATAAATAATAAGAATGATGAATGGCATTAAGAGACTTACAAATTCATTCATAAAATACATGTTTTATGTGTTTGCCTTCAAAGTGACTAAAAATAATACATTATTCGGTCAACCTGATAGCATTAATATGGTGTTAAACAATATTAAATGACATTTTGCAAAATGAATTAGTAATTTTAAAAGTGAAAGTTATCTTAGTATCATTCTGTTGGAAATTGTTAACAGTATGACCATTGAAAAAATAAAACGCTTGTGTGTTTTCCTAAGAGATTTAAAAAAACAACTGATAAAGATATTACAATTTAAATGGACTTCAGTTTCAATATGCCGACTAAGTCTCACGTGTGTTTTTAAATCATATTCGTAGTGACGGAATCTGAATCCCTTTCTATAACCGTGGTTGTAAATATGTATGTTGTTAGTTTGGTCCTTTCGAGTTCATATGGGGGAAATTTATGGATAGTATGGCAATATGGCCTTGTATCCGTCTTCAATAAACAACAACGAAGCTTTCTGACGAAACTGAATTCTTTAATAACACAAATAACTTCAAACGTAAAGGTTTCGGAAGCATACCAGTAACCTTCCTCAGAATACACACTACAACTGAATTTAAAAAAAAATCTTAATCAACAAATAAGGAGATCATAGTGTAACCTTTTGCAGATTTACTTTTAAGTTCCCAACTCAGTCCAGATATTTCAAGATGTATTAAGGTTGCTGTAACATAAGTATGGTTCCAATCTTATCTTGGCGTGGGTTATATTTACCTTTCCTCGTTTATATAACTCTGTTCTTTTGCTTTAATATTATCTCTTAGCACGTTTAGAAACATATCGCAATTTATATTATGTTCCTTTTTAATGTACTGTCCATCATAATTCAAAATTTACTTTTACCTTATACCCGCGAATATAACAGAGTTGAATAAAACGAGTTCCTTATTTACACCTATTCGAGATTTTAATTGGTAATACATATAGTAAGTTAAATGAATTTGAAGTAGCAGGTGAGTTAATGTAATATATCCTAATAGTATAATATATTTTCGAACTCTTATTAATCAGAAAATTTATAAAACATAATGTATTTTCATATAAGACAAGCGCAAAAGATCTGCCTGATCAATTTCTATTCAGTGACCGAGATTAGACATTCTTTGACCCCCGTTCGCATATTAACTTATAGCGTGTTTTAAGTCGAAAGTTGTGTTCATTTGGAAACATAAAAAGGCTATCTAAAAACTTAGTTAGATTTTTTTTTTCAAATATTTAGCAGCTTTCGAACAACTGTTCCGATCGTACCGATAGAATTTCCAACTATCAAACATAACTTCATATTCAGTTGGTGGTAGATCAGCTTGACTCAATATTTCAAGAGTTTTACTCTATTACACAAAGTTAATCATACATGCTAAATTAACTAAGGCTCTTGTCGATAACATCCTCATCACTACCTACCCGATCTCAGACTCAGTCAATATTGCCAAAATTCCACAAATAAATTGAAATTGAAATTAGGAAAATTAATGGGTTCTAAACCATTATTATTATGTGCAGTTTATTACCGAGAATAATCAACACTTATTTTGAAAACATTGGTGGCCTTAAAACGATTTCACCCTTAACTAATGTGGTGCGGGTCAAAAAGACACAATATTCAAAGTTGTAATGCTGACGTTTCTATTTGTTCACGCTAGAACGCTCTAGTTTCTAGTAGCTTCCTAAATCAAAATACTCGCCCGAAGCCAGATTTTTACCAAGTCTCTACGTTCCACGCTTTTGTTTTGTTTACTATTCTCTGGGTCATTTTATCCCGCGCAATACTACGTAACGTCATTGATTCTGGCATGAAAATATGGAAACTGTTTACAATTCCTATAGATAGCTCTAGTGTGTGTTTAGTTCCATTCACATGTAGCATATTTTTGTATTGTATAGAACATATTAACATGTAATTTTGAAATATACAAATAATAATTTTACCAGTGCTACTAAAACATAAAAATACAAGTATATTTCTTTTCCGCTTGTTCGTAGCTTACAATTTATCGTTTATTGCTATATTTCATATTAAAATGATAATAAACCAGTATAATTGCAGTAAATAAAATATTAACATTATATATTTAACAAAAGTTGACGAAAACACATCTTTTCGGATATTCATTTGACTCTCACCACTCTGATTATTTGGCAATATCTTCCCATAATACTTAGGGGTTAACACTTTTCTTTACTGTAAATATCTAATAATAGTATACTATGTTACTAACAGATGGTCAATTTAATTTTCTTTTGCAACCAGTTGTAAATATAATGTAAAATATACGCGTATGTGTTGTTGCAGTAATGTGTGTTATAGAACAACTACGTGTGTTTAACTTTCTTGTTTTGTGCAGCATGTTTCTCATTTTCTACTAAACTCCAAACTAGATGGAAAATAGGCGATGTTCTTGTTGACTTTTTATAGTTTTAATTGCAAGATTTACGTCTAATATTAACATAACCTATTGTTTAGCCCTGCAATTTTCTGTGAAGGCTTTGAAACTTTATATTCAACTTCCAAATCACAGAAAGAGAGCACAGTTCTGAAAATTCCGCAAATAGAACATTATACTATCATTAACAATAATATTTACTATAGTGCGACTAGACGGTGCAGTCTAAGATAATGAATTCGTCCATTCATATAATGTGACTATTCAGTACTTGTTTATATAATGCGTGTGTGTTCTTTAGTTTTACTCTTTCCTCCACCCTGGTTTGAAAGTATATGCCTTCAACTAAATTGGATGGAGTCGTGCTAAATTTATGAAATATATTATTCAGAGTTACGAATAAGGTTTACTTACACTGTCAATAGAACTTTCTGAGTACGAAATCATCCCTAAAAATAGTGAATTTATTTCTTTACCGATATATCTTTCGAATCTAAATTGCTTAGGTAACATCAGAATATTTGGGGAGTTATTGAGTGGAATACAATGTTTGTATAATAATGTATGTGTGTCAGTTAAAATAATTTTCATATATTTATAAGTAAGTATTATTTCACCTGTACCGAGTTACATTTCTGTATCCATTTGCAATTTCTCCTTAGGTTCTAGTTATTTGAACCAGATAGTATTTCAATTGCTTATCCCGTTGTAAATACATGTTGGTGTCTGTGCATCTAAAATTCGTTGTAGTTGCTAAACATATGGCATTCAATGCTATGCTGCTATAAGTCATTTTCAATAACAGTTATGCAAATAATTGGCAATATATTCGTGTATATATAGATTTCAATATCTTATAAATTACTGTTCGAACATGATCATGAGCAGACGTTTGTTTAATTTATTGTATCACAGTTGGCTATTAAATAGCTTGAAAATAAATGTAAAATTTTATCCAATACTTTTTGTGAAACAAAATCCTAGAACAATATTATTTTGCAGGAACTTCAGGACCTTACAGTGGATAATAAATATATTTAATTAACACTTACGAGTTAAATGATTATATTGATATAATATTATAATCACTGATGATCTGTAATACGTCTACATCACAATACAGCTGAAAACGTTATAAGGTAGGTGAGGCAAATAACTCCACCTTAAGAGCATATCTGATTTAGCTAGTGCACAATGGTAGTTAGAACTTTAAACCAGCTTGTGTCAAAACGTGTTTTAGTGCACTAGATACCATCAATGTAATATAAAGATTGGCGTACAATGAGGGCGGGAAAATACGAAAAAAATCTTTATATTGTTGTGTTATTAATAACACCACCTTCCTCCTTGAATGGACACTTCTCTACATATTTTGCATTAATCTACAAAATAGAAAATTTTTCGCTTGTACACTAAATTATAAGACCATTGCCTATATACATATATCACACATTCAGTGAAATTGATATAGTTAGTGAAACATTTATTTTTGTAAATAGTAACTCTTGCTCTGAGAGAAATTCAGAAACGCTTCCTTATTTAGTTTCGAAAATACAATGAAAGATATAAATTATCAAATTTTAAAACTATTTATTGTGCTCAATTATTAAGATAGTCGCTGTGCGTTATTGGGGTACACGCAGACTATCGATCATGTTACCACTTCATTTTCGTACATATTACAAGACTTTTGGTACTTCATTGTGCTTGCTGAACAGGAAGACATTCAATTCAACTCATTTGACATAGGTATGACTTTCAGTAATGATGACTAAGAATTAATTAAAATTTAGGAAATGTAATCATTTGAATTAACAACGATCTTCTTTGCCGAGCTCACAACTCATTGTGGGCGTCATGGTATATCTCCTATGATCAGTAGCGAAGTTTGTTTCTGGCAGTCTTGCTAGGGGCCATATGCCTACACATTCGTACTTCTGAATTAATATGACATGTTTTCGTGGCGTTATTTAGCTTGCAGTCATCACCATTATTCTTTCTATTACTTCAAAGACGAGGCCCAATGGTAGAACATTCACCTCTGGTGCTCGGTGTTGTCGTATTGATTCTTGTTTATGGCTTGTTGGCTTTGTGGAGGACAAACACCACGTTCATGAGTATTTTCGGACTTGTACCGTTTCCTCCAACTTTCTTTACTCCATCAATTCCCTCATTATCATCCACTGGTGTGAGACAAAATTTGCCGAAAGGTTTTAGAACTTAAATTCAGAAGTTCAAGAATCAAGAACTTAAAGTTAGGTAGGCGCTTATGTGAAAACCAGAGAAAAAACGTTCCTTACTAATCTCCTTGTATTGCAGGATACAGTTTTAAAAATTCATAACAAACATTTTGGAAATATGTACGTCAAATAAAAATTTACTTGTAATACACGGAGTATACACATTCTCTTATGAATGATCGTTTGCTGCAAAGGTGCTTCAAGGAGCTGACAAATAGACTTCTTATTTCAATTTGCCAAAACGTGTTCTTTTTCTGTGGTCATCAAACTTGGAACGGATCCCAGTAGTGTTGCTTTCAACCGCTTCCATTCTGTGTCAGTCTAGGTTTCCATGTATTATACTAACGGGAGATACAAAATATAGGATATGTTTTATGCGTTGATGTGCTCTTAAGGACGTTTCAGGGTGAGACTAATATGAAACTTTGCCTTATTTTAAATGTGTCTGTACTGGAAATCATATTAAATAAACATAATTGTCTTATTTTCTTTAGTTTGTGCTATAAAGAATCGACCATTCCCTCAAGTGGGTTAGCTTCTTATTTGGCATTTATGGATCCTCTGAATGAACGATTTTGTTGCATGATTCACTACGATTCTACTCCTTTTTATTTTCTGCCATCAACTCTATCCTATTGCTTTATGAAATAGCTATCTAGTGGCTGAGTATCTAGATATATGCATGCCCCAGTGCAACACAAACGTATATAAATGTTAATTTTTGCTTTGATTCGAAGATTAACTATTATCGGTAGAAAAGTTGGTTTTAATTATATATCATATTTCAACGAAGACTTTGTATCATTGATGAGACACACAACGATGTATTCAACTGTTATTTTAAACTATGGTATAGTTTCTCTTTGATGGGATTCCATCTGAATTAATTAAACATAAATTATTATTAAAAACTAACTGAAAGGCATTAACTCTTCTAATTAACATATAATACTATTATTTGTGCTATTTGTATGTTGAAAACACGTTGCATTACAAAATATATTCTAAAGAAAATGTGATTTTGTTGATATGACCTTAATTTAACGTATTCTGACTCTTGTACTATGACATAGATTACGCTCATATGTGTCCTTCTAAGTTAATTGAACAAAACCTGGACTTAGAAGCGAAATTAACTTCATTTAGCACGTTTTCATTCTTATTTTGACTGTATTAAAGTCAAGGCTGTATTTGCGATACTACTGAATCCAATAGAGGCAATGTGATAGCGCTTGTGATTTGCTCGAATAAGTAATGGGATGTGATTTACTTTATCTTCCTAGCTGGCGCCATTTTTGAGAGATCTTGCCGTTGAGTGCATTCCATGTGAAGATAAATTTACCTACAATAGATCCAAACCTTTGATCTTCAAGAGATTTCAAGAAGCGTGGTCTAACATTGATCCTGAAAGATCTGAAGCTGGGTATGAAAAAATGTATGTAAGATGGGCTATTTATGATATCCGTGACCAGACTATAAAATTCTGCATGTTTCATCTTAAAGCTGTGAAAGAGAAATTTATAAGAAATGCATATATTTTTATTGTCGGTGTTCACGTGGAAACATAGTTTAGTGCTGTACAAGTACTATTTAATGATTTATTATTATTGAAAAAAGTTAGTTGAATATCCGGATTCAGATATTTCTACAACAGTCTTTAGAAAATATTGTGAACATCTCTGGGTATCTTTCCCCTGAAGCAGTAGCTTTGGCATTTTTTGATCCAGGTGTTTCTTAAGGTGTTAAGCTCATACTGATTCTAGCAGCAAAATTATATTTGGACCAGAAAACTTTAAGGTTAAAAACATGCTGTTAGCTTAATTGATGTTAAGGACATAATACCTCAAAATGTAAGTCAACTTGTAACACCTGAAACATTGCACTTTTCCTTAAGATTTAGTGCTGTCACTAACTTTGTGCAGACAAATACTGACGAATGGGAATACAGAAATGATTAGAAAAAATGACTCGAAATATCGTCTATATTGTCTGTAATAAATTTTGTTGCAGAATGAGGAGTCAATTAATGTCAGTAATACTATGACATTTTGGAGAAGAATGAAAATTTTTGTTTTTGTTACAGGCTATTAGTGACAATCACAGTCAATACCCTGATAGCAAGAAAGGAAATTATAGGACAATTAAATTATTTTTTAACTCTCAGTGTTTTTGCAATGTAAATGTGGTTACCATTTTCATTGTGTAATACACAATTCACTTATGCATATGAGTCAATATATTTTATTACAAATAATTATTGTGCCATAACTGATATTTCCAGGTGCAAGTACCATGTCGTTATGTTCTAGTATTATGAATCTGATAGTTTTCTTTAATGTTAAAGTACATACCAAACATTCTTGCTTGCCCTTTACTTAAGTTTTAAACACTTGTTCAAACTAAAAAAGAATAGTCAATGTAAGTTAGTAGACATATATTATAAAGGTATTTACTATTGCTTGATTAGAGGCAAGTTAAAAAGAAGGGAAAATCTATGTTTATGGTGAAAAGCTACCCAAAACAATATGTTACACGACCCCGTTTTATTTAAAATTTGGGTCACAACCCAAGATGGCGGACTTGAAGCTGGCAGCGATGACTGTACTACACACAGGTCTGGTCCTACCTATGTTACTCCTATCCAAGTTATGATCTCATTCCCTTCAGTTTCCCAGCTTACAAAGGTTTATTTCAGACCTCTCCCTCATATTGTATAGTGTAAATGTATTCAAACTTTAGGCCGCTTGAGGCACAATCGAATATTATTGAATTCGGTTACTTTGGTTTGATATGGAACTATTTTAGGGGTTAGAGTAAAAAAATCGGAAGTAAAGAAATAAGGACCACTCTAATATACAGGGCGAGAATTAAAAAAAATGCCATGCTGAAACTATGCAAAAATTCGAAACGCCGCTAACGCTAACGCCGCTAACGAAAAAAGACTCGAGGGGTGCATACGTCAATGTATATTCCATAGTCATTGGGTTTACAATATTGCCAGTCAAAAATGAACTTATGTGTTTTTAAATTGGATGTCATACATTTTATTTCATAATCTGAATTGCTGTCTAAAACAAGGCTAAACAATATTAAAATTTCAACTCAGTGTCCCATAGTGTAAGAGTTATTATGCGAAATATGTTGAAAGTTCAGAGGACATTTATATTCATTGTTTAGCATACAGAGACCAATTGTGCAATGTGGTGAACTATAACATAGAACTGTTTGTTGTGACAGAATATAAAATGATCAAAATAAACAGTGTTGCTAAATCGCGAAAGATAATTATTTTTTAATTACTGAATTACTCAAAAAAGAGCTATATGATCCTATGCCGACTAACATATAGGACAAATCTGTGTGACACAAGAAACATTTTCCCTTTTATTCGAAATCGATATGTCAAGTATTTTCCGAGATACATGATACTTGGTTGAAGCTGGTAAGGACGCTTCGAATTTCCCATTTTTCCCTCAGAAAGTTCAAAAGATGTAATTTAATTATTGAAGAATGAAAAGCAGCATGACTTAGAACATGAGAAATTATAAGCTGTATTGAACGCAGTGAAAGAGATTGGTAAGAGGATGGCTTAAGGGAAGAAATCCGCTGAAATTGCTAGTGTTAAAACTACAAAATTCGAAAGGACTTTCGGATTGAACCACAAGAAAATTTCTAAAGATATAACTCAAAGTGCTACAGTGTTCCATCTAATAATTTTTAATAGAAAGTATAAAATCGACAGTGATAATTACATCAAAAAGTAATTGTGACTAGAGCTTATAGAGTCTGAGTCACTTCCACATTGTGTGTCACTTTCTTCTTCGGACACGACCTTTTCAACACTGCTCATTTTCACACTCATTATTTTAAAATTAGACTCATCACTGCCATATCCAGAAAGTTCACCCTCTTCATCATCAAGGTAGCGTCTAACTGTCTTGGTATCCATTCTTCGTGCCATAATTGAAAAAAAAGAGTTCACAAAAATGCTCAATATCCACTGTATCTTGAAACAATAAGACACCACCAAGCATTAGTAACTACACAAAGTATGAACAACTACGAGTGCATGGTTGCTAAAGAAAGCTGAAAAGCATTTGTTCGAGCTTATTTTTTTTAAAAAAAATCTTACATTATTATTCTTTAACAATAAATTGAGAAATATTTAGAAGCAACGTATTTCTGCTAAAAGTTTATAAATTAAGTTCAAATGCTTGGGGGACCTTTGGTTGACGAAATAATAGCTAATCATAATGGGGGACCTTATGTTCCCCGCAATTACTTATTATGAATGGAACATTTGTATATATTATACGTGAAGATGTCGTGTATACTTTATGATTAAATATTATTTCGTCGTTAAATGGTGCAGCAATAACTAAGCACAAGGCTTCCAAAAGACAGTAATTTAGTAAGTAAGCTAAACTTCCCCACTAGGAAAGCACGCTTGCACACTATCATAAAATATTTATTGATCAGTTCATAATAGTTTTTATAAATCTTCTCATATAAAGAAGTTGCAAAATCAATTTACCCTTTGTGCATAGCGTATAAAGGTGCTTCGGTAGAATTTTTTGTCGTCTCCTAAAGCATAGGCTTTTTTAAAAACAGATTAGATGGAGTAGTAGCACCTTTATAAAGTTTAAATATTCCATTAACAATCTTTACCTTAGTTGCACAAAGATCGGGCCAACGGAAGAGTAAGGTTCTATCGGGCCAACGGAAGAGTAAGGTTCTATCATTGGGTTTCCGTTTGCCAGATGACTTGTGCGAGTAGGGTACCAGCAAATACCTTTAAACGCTATATGTGAAAGATAACTTCTCGATTTCGACAGAATTAACAGAATTACAAGACCATAAAGCAACGTTATCTTATATAATCTAAGCTAACGCAAGTTTACATAGGCAGAAGAACTTAACGAAGCCTAATCTTATATAAGCTCAACTAATGTTAGCTAGTCAAGTACTAAGTAGATCGAAACGTAACTCTCAAAGATCACCGAAAATTGGTTTACCTACATCTGCATAATTTTAGATTATTCGGACATGTCAATGAGCCTTGGAAAACAACGATAGTGGCATGTGACAGTGACAAAAATGGTACTGCTACGATATACATTTTGACATATTTAGTGATAAGGAGTGTTATTTAATCAGTTTTCGTTCAGTATAAAGTTATAAGTATGTACATAGGAACAAAAAAGTCGTTGTCGTTTGATAGAAACAAAACGGTATAGATAAAATATCACTTACCTTTAGTCCTAAAAGTAATCATCGGCATTCAGCAACTATTGCCACGTTCCTGCAGGTGCGCAATTACCTGGTGGTAAAGCTGGAGAGGTCTTGGACACAAAGAAACTCGTAAGTGCCTGCCGCCAGTCTGCCTAATTGGCAAAGAATTTCCACATAAGGTGGTTGTCCATGAAATGGAATAGTTTGTAATGTGTTGGCGCAAGAACCGCGGAATATTGTGAGTGCCACAGTGTCTCCCAGCTACTTGAGACAGAGCATGATCTTGCTTGAGTAAGAAATAGTTTTGTGATATGACGCACGGGATCTCGCGGTGACAAGTAATGTCTAGCACGATTATAGAGAGTCTCATACAGCATAAGCTTTTTGTCACGTGTGCACTCGATCGAGTATGGCTGTGCTGAGATGCAGAAGTCTTTTCATTCAAAGCAGCTCGCAGGTACTCTGTTTCCACAGTATATTTCAACATCGTCATGTAAGTGTTGTTTGTATGACACATGCAGTGTATCAGTATCCAGTTTGCATGCACGAGTTCTTTGCCGGTGTGGGTGTAGGAATAACATTTAGGAATTTTAAAGGTAAATAAGATCAAACTGACAGATTGGCTACAGTAGTATAAATTCTTTGTCTTCTGTTGTCTGCTAAAAATATGCAGCGTATGCTGTTATGTTTTCTTTTTTTATACATTTATTAATTTTCATACAAATTTACTGTCTAACACAATAAATATTTACATCAAATTTTAAAACAGATTTAGAACAGAATATATGTACAGACATTATATAAATATCCTATCACGTTATATAAATATCCTATCTCCTCCCTTGGTATATATAATGAGGTCAGAAGGTGTATTTGGAAGTCACAAAAGCCTTACTACACGAAACGTTTCGCATAAAATATGAGGTACAAGCGCACAACTATTAATGAGTCACGTAATAATATAAGCGTTGGAAGCAATTTATTGATTATGTTGAAAATTGTAGATGACGTACGTAAGCGTTCGTGATATTAGTTAGATAATTAAGTTGAGAGTTGTTTCAAAGGGTTTCCATCCCTACTTCGACTACAAAGAGAGCCAATCGTCTCTACTGCGTATGAAGCTCGTAAAGACTGCTACAACATGTTATACAAACATATATAAACACTAAGGTTTAAGCTAATTATCGCATCGTATCTCAACAGTATATATGAAACTATTTAGTGCAAGAAAATACATCTAGTTTTGGGTGTAATGTGGGTTGAAGATAGTTTTAACATCGCTGTGGAAATTATGTAAGTAGTCTGTGTCATTTTTTTTTTGTATTTTAGTTTTTTTAAAAAAGTTATTTTTTAAAATAATTATAATAGAGTGGCATTTGTACTTTCATAGTAAACTACTGTATAGAGCTTTTATAATATTGTTTTAATATTTTGTTATGCAATACTATTCAGGAATAGGAGATTTTTGAATATCTAGTGCTATTGTTTTCATTTCTGAATGTATTTTACAGACCATGTATGATTCAAGCAAGTCAATTTCACGACATAATTATTTTTAAAATCTTTATAATTGTCAACACAAAGACAATTACAAATGCACATGAGTATATCCGTATAACAAAACTCTATCAAAAAGATCGATTACGTATTAATAGACAGAAGAAAACACACCAACGTAATAAATGGTCTGTCTTACAGATGAGCGGAAAGCGAAACCGACAATCAATTGGTTATAACAAAATTGAAGGAAGAGTTATGCATTGCAAACAGAGACAGCAAGGGATCAAAATAATTTAAAATCGAAGTTAAACGTTTATATAATCCTAGCATGGAAACATATTACCCATTCGAACTCTCAAACACGTTCGAAACCTTAGCCTACTCTAGTAGTAATAAAGTTGATATTAATAACGACATTGAAGTAAGTAAAACGCGGGAGGCAATTCTTGAAACTATTAAGTGCGCATCGAAGGAACGTGTAGGTGAAACGAAAGAGCAGAAAGCAAACCTTGGTTTGATGAGGAATACCTCAAGGTTCATGAGAAATGAAAAGAAGGAAGGCAACCATGGCTAAGTGGGGAATATCACCAAAAAGCGGGAATATCTGACGCAGAAAATTTAGGAGATAGAGGAAAACCGCAAGATAAAGAGCATGTGAGATCTATTCAAAGGGTTAAAATTGTTAAGGAAAGGTTACTAGACAAGGCTAGAAATGATTAGAAATGAACGTGGAGATCTTCAGGATGATCCGACTGAAATTATCGATTTGTGGAAAACATAAGTCAGCAAACTTTTCATGTACACAACGGGTAACAAGCAGATGGATTTGAAATCTATACCACAAAACCGTGGATACCCCAACCTAGCTAGACAGAGATCGAAATGTCAGTTAATAAATTGAATAATTTCAAATCACGAAGAATAGACAATATGTCATCCGAATTAATTAAAGCGGGAGGAACGGCAATAATCAAGGAAATGCATAAATTAATAAGTGCTAATTGGAGAAAAGAGGAGCTTACAAAGGATGAAAAAGCTCAATAATATTTCCGATTTACTAAAAGCGTCTAAACATACGCTAATAATTACCGCAGAATCTCGTTAGTTTCAACATGTTACAAAGTATAAAGTAATATTCTATTAACACGCTAAGTGTACACCTAGATTAAATAATTGGAGATCACCAATGTGGATTTAAAAGAAATAAATCCACGTTGGACCAGATTTTTGCCTTGAGACAAATTTTTGGGAAAAAGAGGGAAAACATGGGAGTGTTCACAGTTATTCATCGATTTTATAAAAGCATATGCTTCTATCGAAAGGAAGAAGATATATATTTTGCCTGATACGATTCGGAATTTCGAAAAAAAAAAAACACTTGTGCTACTAGTATATATGTGTCTCAGTGACATATCGGATGGTGAAAAACAAAGATTACATTCTATCCTGGTTAGAAAGGCGGGTGGATAGAGACCATTGGGAAGAACGATACGTCGTTGCTTAGACAACATTAGAAGAGATCGAGAAATACGTGTTCGTGATGAAAACTGGTTTGATATTGCCCAGAATATAATCCAGTGGCGAACGTTTGTTACTGCGGCAATAAACTTGAAAGTTCTGTAAACCATAGAGTTAGTTATTTAAAATAATTGTCAATAAGTAAATATCATCTAATGATATATCTCTTTACGTTGAATACTGTAAGTAATATAATGCAAATTCTCTCCGTAGTTTTGTCCTACTTAGAACTTGTCTTATATTCTTAAAGGTTTGAATATCTGAACGCATTTGGAAACCTTCATTTTATTTCTGAACTTTCAATTCTCTACAACTTTAGTGAACCAAGAAGTTTTAAAAAGTTCTATAAAAACGTGGTTTTATTGAAATGACTATTGAAAACTGCTATCGATTAGAAAATCAGTTTAACCAGTCCGTAAGCAAGGACTTAATAACAATTTCAACATTTTCTCAATTCTTAATATACATATTCGTAGTAGATGTATAATTCATTTAACAAGCAAAGAACTTATTCGTAGTATAGTGTGATAGAATCTAGTGGCCACAAAGATCATTCAATATCGAGAAGATTCAATTCCAGGATTAAAGCAGTTTTGACAATTATGTCGCATGTAATCCCGCAATGTGACATTAGCATAAGGAAGGGTATGTAATGTTTAATATTCAAAAGTTGGGTACACCGCTATCATGTTGTAGCAAAACCTGTTGATGTTGAATAGATTAATCTTATCCTGAGCAGTGTTACCGAAAGTCACTTGTGCTCTGATCACGGGTCAGCTAAAAAAATACATAATCTGAATATTTAGTTTTGAATTTAAATGTATTTCTATCCTTTTGGTATCTTTGGCGCAGAGCCAGGATAGAGCACAATGCAGGGTCGATACACTGTCGGCCAGGACATTATTTAAGGTACCATCCCTATATTTATTTAGTGAAGCTGAGACGGAAACTACAGTCAGCCTGGTCGGCCCCGGAGTTCGAAAGTAAATAATTTTCGAAGAACCAGAATAGTACATTCAAGGAGAAAACTCTTGTCTAAAAATATTTAATTTCAAGAAAGGTTGCGAATACTTAAAACGAGCGTTATAGTTTTGATGTATAGTGTGTACCTTTTACACAAAAGTAACACTTTTCAACTATCATAATAACTTTGACATATTTTGTGACTTTCCGCAAGACTCGCCAAACACATTTCGGGAAAGTACTTGAATTTCAGCTTACTTATTGTAACGGTTTGAAGCATCTAGGGATAATTCCTTGGTAGGCTAAGGGAAAGGATGGCGGAAAAAGTCAGCCAGAGTTAACGTTGAAAATTCTGTTCCGACACTTGACTGGCGTGACTAATGAAAACTCTGAAAAACATCTCGACAAATTTCTGCTGAGTACTGGCTGTATCGTACAGAGGAGATGTTATTGTAAGATATTAGAATAGATTTACAATTTATCAACTAGTTCTATAATACATTATAAGTTTGCACTCGAATTAACATAGATGGCCATACCTTATCTGACAGAGCGTTGGCCTTTTTCTCAGGAAGTTTCAATATCAGAGGCTGAAGATTGTGACTGCGGGTTTCAGATAGATTTTGTTCTTCTATTGCACCATGCACATACCGGAATTTTATTTCCAACATATTCCTTGTCCGACTTCCTCTTTCATCCTCTCGATCTGAAACTTAGATGCCTGAAGTTTATAAATGAATTTACAAAAGATGGAGTAGAATATAAACTAAAATTATTAAAAATGGCTATTAAAGTCATTATTAGTAGGACGATAGCTTATTCTTCCATTTTGTAACATAAGTAAAAACAAACCTTCTGCAATGTGATTTGAACACTCACCGTGAATATTATAAAACTTTACAAGAAACACGTACTAATGGGCTGTGTCACTGTGCCAATGAAAGACAATACCAAATATTATACACTTATAATAAACATTGGACAGTGCTTTCTGCTCACATGAGTCGTCACTGTTATATCAAATATGTTTTGACGTTTAAACTTATGGAATTCTGCTCTACCAAAATGTATTAACAATGTCATGAAGTAATTATATATATATATATATATATATGTTTCCTGCCTTTAAACTTCTTAATCACCGATCTCTATAGACATTTGGAGTAGATCTGGCCGGGGCTTAGACGGGTACAGATAATACCGGACCGGGCTTAGCTACTTGAGAGTTGGGTTTTGCCGGACACATATACTGTTGAGCCGTGGCAGGTTAAGTCGGACACTGCTACTGTTGGATCTGGCGCTAAAACAACTGGTGTATGTTAACCGTAATATGTTTGAAAAAAAAAAACAATTTAGTGTAATATAAACTAGCCAAATTGTTTCTGAAATGGAGGCAAATTTCGAGGCTTGAAACACTAAAATAACTTTCGGGCGAAGAGGAAATTATCAAACAAATCTGCACGAACAAATTTTCTGATGTTTGCTCGAATTCCTAGATTCAAGAAATTTGCAAATCCAGAAGTCTCTTGTCCTTCTTTCGTTTTCTTGGTAATGGCGCAATATAAATTTTCTCCAACTATGACGCTTTACTTCTTTTCACAGTAGCATAATTCCTAATTCATTACTTTTATACAAGAGATGACTGCCCCGTGAACAAAGTGCTGCCAAATGATGGAAGACTGAGTGAGAGTGGCTGTCTGAAAAGGGATGGCTCGAAGTTGTCTGAACGGTGACGTCCACTAAGTCGACACTTAAGCGGCCAAACAAAGTCGGCCCAATGCCCGGATTTAAGGTGGCTGCTGACGTTGCGGGTTATTGCAAGCGGGCTTTCTTTGGTTCAGAAAAGATGTCAAACTGGATGGCACCATTGGACCGACGTTGGTCCACTGACATTTTGATCTTTTGCGAAGCAACAGATGTATTATGATTGTGATTCACAAGTACAAGTATTATCCATGGGTGAGTTTGATTCCGAGTACAAAAAAAAATAAAATAGAAGATGCTGACAAATAAATACTTTATAATTTTGAAAACACTAGATCTTCGTTTAACAACATATCTGGAAGTTTCAAGAGGTGCTGAATTTGATTTGGAGGCCAAATATTTTGAAGGATGGTGGCAGCCCGTTATGCCGTATTCTATTTTAAAAATAACTAGAATTTTGTACAATTTCATATCTAGGGTTTCAAGGGATGCTGTGTTCGATTTCGAGACCAAAAAAATATTTAACTCCAACCGATGGCGGTAACCCAATAAAAGGAGACCAGAAAGTCCCCCTACACCTGAAATAAATGCGTGTAACAGTGTACGATGGTAAGATATTTAATATTTGGATCTTCCGTCCTGATCACTGATGTGGCAACAATGCTCCTCACGTGCATTGCAACATGATTGTCACGTGACTGCCCGGGAAGGAGAATAGAGTCCGTGCATTGACA
>JAGDQP010042672.1:1905-16472 GCA_022664845.1 Lepisma saccharinum
ACTATTTTAGTATTGTAGGTGTGCATCTTGATACCACTATCTGAGTAAAATGTATGAATAAATGAATTGTTATTAAGTAATAAACGAGATGGTGGCTTCTAAGGACGGGACCTACAGGTTTTGATAAAATGGATTCGAACCACTCCGTTCCATGGACCCAGCGGAAACTGACCCCCTGACCACACGCACAGAAAGCGAGAGCGCTAACCTCCAACCACCATGAGTTAAAACTTTGGAATCTTACCACTTTTACCGTAGAGCGGTCGCTTCGCCTTCAGGAGTTCCTGGTGTTCGTAACCAGCGGCCGATCATCTTGATTGCTGTTTAATATGGTTTCCCCTTAGTCACCTACGACTTAGGCCTTGATCACCTACGACTTAGGCCCTGAGCAACTCTTTTTCCGCATCCTTTCCGTTACTTTATTCCGTCGTGGGTCATAGATCCCTAAAGGCAATAAATGAATTCAAATTCAAATTATCACCGTTTTTATGATCTTTACAGACATCACTTGCAATGAGAATATTCTTATCTTCTTACAACATTTCTTTACTTATCTAAATTTCTTCAAACGTCTGCATCACTTGAAATATATTGTTTACCTGATTCTCTCCCGACTTTAGTTAGAATCAGTGATTCCGCCAGATCCCCTGTGTGGAAGCGTGACCTCCAAATCCTCGAGACCACCCACCGAACTTAAAAAAAGGTCAAAAATCGATAGAAACCGTACAAAACTCCACTTACACCCTTCCAATTCTGACGTACACACTCCCTAAGTGAAAATTCTGGGGAACCCTCACTGCAATTCTTCTTCACACAATCACATGCTTCTTCAAACCTTTCGATTTTTCTTCAACAGCACTCTATGGCCTGAGTCTTGGATGTATAAAGGCCATAAATACAATTCAAAATTGAAATTCTTCAACAACTATGTTTTCAGAAACTGAAGAACCCGAAAGCCACTCATGGAGCTGAAAAATTACTGTACCAGCAAATACAGACTGAGTGAAAACGCAGCTGTACAATAACTTCAAACAGCAGCAACTGGTGTACATGATACAGAGAGGAACACAGAGAGGAAAACCGTCACAGAAAAGTGTTCTATGAAAGAAAAAGGCACTTGCAGTTCTTCATATTTAGGCTTCTCCTGAGTCCGATTTTCAAAATATTGACATAAAATTTGGTGATTATGTACATAAAGGTTGGAAGAACAGAATAAAGCGTTGTACGCAAAAAGGGTACTTCTTCGATATTTCTTTAGAATGTGACCGTTCTTTTTTTGAGACCCAAAGTAAGACGCTTTGTAATATAATCCCATACACAACACACATTTCATGAGGATAGTTTTTAATTGTTAGCTCATATGTAACCCACTATCACCGTACTAGAACAATTAATTCAACATCTTCTAACAGTATGACACTAAAATTAGCTGAAACAGTAGACCTTGTAACTTACAGCTTATACATGTAAATGCAATCTGCACTAAATATGCACCAATACTTTTCACAGATGAGAATTCTTTTTCAGCAGCTCAAGAGTTGCTCTTAAGAAATTGTAGGACTACAAACACATTCTGTAAAAGAATATTGTAACTAATACCGATTTCAGTGTTGACACTAGAAACCAGTTTTATATTATGCCTATAGTTTATTTTATGAGAGAGAACTCCTCGTTTAACTGAGGTCTTGCTCCAACAAAATTATATTTTTCAAATTGAGTTAAGTACGGTAGTAATGAGGTATCGCAAATTTCTATTTTATTCCTTGTTTTGCAAAATAACTATTGGACCTTTTAGGGGTACAGGGGCCATATTGTTTTATGACGGCCATATTTGGTATAGCTTTATTTGGTACCAATGCACAACTTTTGATGAAAACTCGAACCCCAAATATCTGATAACACACCTTTATGCCCAATTTCGTATCTCTACCTCAAACGTTTGGCGGTCCCAAATGTTTTTGGCGGCCATGTTATCCAAGATGGCTACTTTCTCAAAATGTTGTAATATTTTCCTAAACTACTCTTGATAATACAATTTTATGCCAAATTTCGTATCTCTAGCTCAAACCGTGTTGCAAATGAATTTTTGGGGTCCGCCAGTTTGGATCCAAGATGGCCTCTTTGGAGACATTTTGTAATATTGTCGCAACGTACTGGTAATGATGCACCTTCATATCAAATTTCGTTTTTCTAGCCGTTTAGGCTATGTATTCTATGAAAATTCATTTTGGTGGCCATTTTGGATCCATGATGGCGACTTTTCCAACGTTTTGTGATATTTTCCTAATCTACCAGCGATAATGTACCGTCATACGAAATTTCGTTTATCTAGCTCCAGCCGTTTAGTCTGTATACTGGATTCCTAAAACCTTGGTATTTTTAGGTGCGAAATACTAGATCTTGCAGATTAATTTTTTCAATCTAAACAACGAAGAGATTAGAACAAATATTTGCAAAACAATTAAAAATATATTATTATGGTGAAATTCATACAGCGTGACATGCTGTATTTGGTTCTCCGACACTGCCATGATCAAACATAATCCACACTTCCAAAACGTGGAATAGACCCTTCTCCTTCTAGTCCTCCCACACTGCCATGAACAATCACAAGCCACACTTCCAAAACGTGAAGTAGACCGTTCTCCTTCTACATACTGCTGCACAATCAAGTGCTCTATATAACTTAGCTATGGCACATGCCTTCTACTTCCTATTCGCTTGTCAGAAGGCATCATTGCAGCGGTCATCGCGAATACGACATTACTTATGGGATAACCTGGTATGTCTATCCCGTACTTTTTAGTATCTCGAACCACACAGCCTGAGGAGCGGCCGGTTTATACATGGTTTGTACGTTCCATTTTCTTATTTTAAAGTCTTTAATATTTCAGTTCTTGGAGCCTCTAAAGCAGGTCCCACCCGGAGATCCGAATAAGGGGTTAGTTTACCTCCGGAATACTTTGCCCTAGAAGAATACATAAACTATTTGTTAGCATTCATTTACATGATTTGGTGGTGTAGTGTTATAAAGCTCAACGACCACAGAATAAAAATTAATAGTAAACACATTATTAAAAACACTTCTCGATAACTTCCGTTAAAAGAAAAAAGTGAACAAGTCATGTAAATTCTTCGATAGGGAATCACACGCGCAGAATAAACTTTCAGAAATTGTTTTAAAAAATCTACTAAAAATGTACACATATGTACACTAATGATTCCCATAAAACAGGCAATTAAATAAAGATAAATTGATGAAAACAACTAAGAAAAGACTAAACTTCTGTGTTTCGCACTTTTGAGTATTTCATTTCTTGAGCAGTTTGTATTTTCAAACAAAGCAATTAATTTATTTCAGAAGTCTCTCAATTCTTTATCGGATTTTTTAAAAAAAGAATAACCTAGGATTCGAATTTCGGGAATAACTCAAGCCCTTTTAGATTCCTTGATAGCGAAGCTATAGCTAAAAGTACCTTATAATATCGCTCACTGTCCGTTTGTCCGTCCGTGTCTAGAAACTAAATCTCGGGAACTACAAGTTGTAGACAAATGCTTGAGGCGTCATTCAAAAGGCCTTGACTAAACTAGATCAGTGGCCCTGAAACCATTCTGATAGGTGCAGTAGTTCAGTGTTGCCAGCTTATTTTAAAATCAATTCTTAAAAATTAATTATTCTAATTTCTTGCATTCAGCTAGACGTAGCTGCCCAAAACTTGGTGTAAACATTATTCGACACTACTTACGTTGCCAAGCAACCCTCTTACCAGTGTTGCCAGCCTATTTTCTATAAAATTATCTTTTTTCACACGGCTAATTTTATTTTAGTCATAGCAGCACCAAAGTTGGCACAAACATTGTTTGATATAAAAGGAACATACTGCGGATTTTCCCGCTCCACAGGAACTCCGTTGTCAGTATTGCCAGTCCATGCAAAAAATATATATTATGAACCATAAAGTGTAGAGATATGCTTGAGGTGTCGTTCGAAAGGTCTTAGTTAGACTAGCTCGGTCAAAACGCATGTGTATGGGCAAAGATAGGCATCCGGGGGCCAGGGGGCTTTACCCCAACTACATGTAATTAACTTTACTAATAATCTCAAAGAGGAAATGGTAAATAAATTAGCGAGCAATTTTGTGTATATGCAAAGGTAAGTTTCTAAATTTCGTAGTTAGGCCTCCAACTACTTACGGGAATTTCCCTAATAGCGGAATATAAGCGTCAGGGGAAGAGTGAAATATAATAGCTAACTATTGAAATTCCCCAGGAACCCCGTTGACAGTTTAGCCAGTCACTGCCAAAAAATATATCTCAAAAACCAAATGCTATCAAGGGACCGGAGCATTTGCGATTTCTGGTAGAATTGCAGCTCTAACTTGTTTGATAATAATATCGAAAAGTATACCGAAGCAGTCGTTGTTCTCCCCTGAGTCAGTCAGTCGTTGCCTGGAGAGGGGCGTGACACGTTTGGTTCTAAATTTTAAGTCGAATGCGATAAATAAGTATATTTTTAAAATTTCCACTTATATGATAGCCAAACTTCAAATGCTAATGAAACCATGAAATCTTTCATGGCCTAGTGAAATCTTGAATGTTTTAGGCATCCTGTAGGTGTAACGTTAAATGAGAAAATAAATAGGCAAAGAAAATAGTTTTTCTAAGCTGATTCACATGTTGTTTCAATAAACAATGGGTCTCCTGTTTTTCTTCCACGCGTATGCATGTCCGTGACTGCTAAATCCCCTGTCGCGAGAGGCATTGTGATAGCATGACTTGTTCTGATTGTCTGCGGTTGTCGCTAGCTAGCTGGCGATTTCCAATGCTAGTATATATACTGATTTCTCTATGCGGATAGTCTTTGCTTTAATCGACAGTATCTTCCAGTTGCGGCATACACCATTCAGTCAGTGAGGTTTATCTGTATATACATAGCTTGGGTTTTACACAGGGTAACTGCCACGGTGCTTTATTTGTTTTCGTAATATAAATTACCTTTTATATCTAGCACGGGTAGGATTTCCACTCTTTGCCTATTACTCTACTTGTGTGTGCTACTTTCCATGATTTTTCTACGAACACCGACAGGAAACGAACCAATATTTCCGTGAAACAGAAACAACATATTCATTAGAAATACAACTCCTAGAGCTCCCTAACTACCACCAGAGTTCACCTACAATATTTATAGCTATTAAAAATGTCAATATTTCACAGCATTTCTCTATCTCAGAGTCAGAAGAAATTAACGCTCCATTAATCCAGGCCAGACATTTATGTCCAAAGTTCACCGAGAACTACCTCCTTATACATACGGTCTCTAAACAGAAATATTCCTCCAGAAATATAGAGATTCCTCCAGACAACAAAACTAGTCCTCCATTACCAATCTCTAATTACTGACCAGATCCAAATAATACAAATGTATGTCTTAATCTCCCCCATAATAAAAGTTCCTCCAACATCAATCACCAACTACAAACCACTAGTAAATACCTTCGTAATCCACTAAAAAAAAGAGATTCATCGAGACACCAATTAAAATCCACTAATCAACCTAAGTACTTCAATTTCACCAAATACAAATCCAGTCACTTTCCTAAACCTGCATGCATAAAATACATATCTAAAATCTAGAGAATCCTACACGGCAGTAATTACATACGCAAAAGAAAATTAGATATCACTTCACATCACTCAATAACAGCAAGAATATAAAAAACTAATCATAATTATTCAATTTACCAAAAAACCTTGGACTCAAAAATTAACACTCAAAAGCAAATCTAGCTCGAAATCATTTTATATAATTACAAGCAAACCACTTACTTGAAACTAAAACCTTCAAATTAAGGACATAACATTTTGAGTTTTGCTTCGTAGAATAAAAATTGGACAGCTCGTAGCATAAATGCAATTGCAGAATTGGACCTATTGTAGAATGAATTCAATTGTAGTTATATACTCTTTTTGGACTTGAACTTACTGTAATACCTCACTTCTATCAGTAGGAGGAGGACAGGACGACGAGCTATTTTTCGTTACGTGTTTCTTCTTTCCTGCCCCTGAAACGACTGCAAGAGTTACTCCGCTTTCTCTTTGGTACTCATTTCGCTTAAAAAAGGGTTGGCGGAACGACTATGAATCCTATCAAACAGCCTCGGTTTCTCGGAGCAGAATTTCGGTAACTATGAAATTCAGCCAATCAGTCCTACCTTTTATAGCTCCTTCGTTTCCAAATTGAAAATAAGAAAATGAGCATATGAAACCAAGAAATCGCTACAAATATTATATCACTCATTACTTCTTTAATTACTTTTCTGTTTCTAACGAAAAGTTGTCCATAGTTCTTCCATTTGAATTCTTATATCACGTTATCATGAGCAATTCATTCATATTTAATTTGCATATTTCAAAATAATAATACTTCTAAGTAGCGGATTGAATTATCTGTATTTCAGTTCGTTACAGCAGAATAATAAACAATTGGAAGTATTCAAATTAAAGAACAAGCACTTAACGTGGACTACTGTCACTTTCGAAGTCCAACTTCCACTCGCATTACAAGGTAATTTGTGTGTCATTCATAATCAGGGTTTCCCACATTATTTTAGAGGCTAACTGAATCCAGTGCTTCTTTGCAGGTAGTCAAAAAAGGATGCTCAATATAGATACACGAGAGATCCCAACCTCTTGCAGATTATTCCTCTTTTGTCAAGTACCAATAATATCCACAACTCACTATGGAGGTAGCTGTTGAAATCTCACATATTACCAAATATTAAATTTTTAAGCAATTGAACCACCCAGACATTGCTTTCTCACGACTTAATAGCATAAGGTTCTGAATATTACTTTTGTCCTTAACTTTACCATTAGCTGGAAAGAGTGCATAGAGTGGCGCAAGAACCGAGATAACCCTGTATTCTCCCTTATCTAACGCAATCGCCCACGCAGGAAGCTCAGTAAACCTATTAATTTTCCCCACTTCATTTAGCATGCGTTTCCTCAAACTTGGGAGGTCATCAACTTTATTACGACAGTAATTAATATACGAATACCAGGCACAAGAATATAACGGGCACATTTTTTCGTATGACCAGTTGTAATTACAGCTGTTCTATTACTTTTTTCCCCTACTAGTCCTAACATCAGCAATCACTGTACTCTTAACAGGCCGAAATCTAAGCACTTTATTTTTTACCTCGCAGGAGGAGGAAACCCCATTCTATACCAACACCGTTTTTGATTGTATGGTCATCCAAAAGTTTAGATTTCAGTTTTACCAGGGTCTCAATTAATTTCAAAGCAACGCCCCGAGAGGTTAATGTTATTAGTCAGTCATCCACCAGATGCTGCTGATGTGGCCCCAAACTCTGGATGCCAATATATGTAATGGTTCTTAAAGCTTCTCTAATTTACCTTATACAGTTTTAACAATGCTCCGGTTTCTGGGCATAGGATTATCCGATGCTGAGCTGAAAGGCAATTAATTATTAGTAAGTGAAAGAGAACTCCTATCTGCCTACTGAAGACGAGCTGGAGTTAGGTAATAGTGTCTAGTTGCCTACTGAAGACGAGGCGACGCTAGGAACAGGTTAAAAACTCCTCCTGCCCAGTGAAAACGAGCCGAGGTGTACAATAGGTTGAGGAACAAGGTTATAAGGTAGTGACCAATAAAGCATATAAGAGAGGTAAAGGTAATAATGAATTTATTTGCGAACTTCTGTCCGAAGGGGAACACCAAGAGAGACTTGGTGTTGTCTGAGCCGTAGCCCAAGGAGTTTTGAAGCTCAACTGCTCTGAAACTGCTTATATACATTTTTGCTTCGGGCGATAGTGAAGTTTTGTATGACGTAATATTTTTACAGCAGTTGTTATTACAATTAATTTAAATGTGCTTTCTATACACACATTTGTAATATTAACGTTATATTAATATTAATATTTTGACCTAAACCTTTGACTGTCTAATTACCGTGTATTCGAAACTTCATATATTTCATAAGGTTTGGCGGTAAAAATAAATTATATCTTTGTATACACATTATAATTTCTAAATGACCAAATATCATTTTATACAATTTAATTCAGGGGGTGACATAAATGACCAAGATACTAAATGTGACTACGTACATCCTACAAGACGTGAGTGACGTCACAACTATTACCCGAGAAAGTGGTAAAAAGAAACAATTAAACAACTTGGTATGTTCACAGCCGCAATCATGATTGCCGTTCCAACAGGCACTATGATCTTCAAATGAAATGCAACATTTCAGGGAACACAAATTAACTAAGCGGATTGAGGGAAGATGCCAAACGTTTTGGTCTAGTAACGTTGTGGAGTAATTGAAAGAAACAGAACAGCAAAACGTTGCACAAATATAGTTTGAACATTCATTATGTTGCTGACAGAAACATATGAAGCTACATGTCTACACAGCGGATATATTGGTCTTTACACTGACATATCAAAATGTGTATCTTACACAATAAATTAGTGTAAGATGCGCACTTATTTGGGGGAGATACTAACACATTATAATAGTGATATATGGCCGTAACAATAAAATTAAAATTAGAAACCTCGTGGCTGCATTATGTATAACAAGATTAAAATACATGAATAAGAATGGAACTATTTCTTCCACTTCAGAAAATATTTGAAAACCTTGATGACATATCTTTAAAGGCGCAAATATCTCATCCTTTTCTAATAATGAATCATACATAAAGTTAACCCAGTAATGACTTTGCGTTTTGTGTAAAATAAGAAAATACTTCTTAACATCACCTTGGAAGCAGAAGGTACTATGTGTCATTTTTTACAAATGGAGTTCACACTGCAGTCAAAGACCTTGTACTGAAGAGCATCAACCACAAACATAATATCTTACAAAACGACCACCAAGTGGCTAGAAATATTAGAAATGAAATAAATTTATACAGACTTTAAATGGAACTTCAAACTTTAAATGTTTTTATTCTTCTGAAAACTAACAAAAGTGGACATAGTACCTTCTGTTTCCAAGGTGACGATATGACATACACTGTACTAAACATATTTCGAGAAGCTGTATTTCAATTTGTAAGATGCTAGCTTCACGTTCGGTCAGTTGTGAGTTCGATCTCGCGGCGGCCATTCGGGGTTTATTCGGGGTTATCCTCAGTCACACAAATTAATTTTGGGGCTTCAAAACTAGGTCCTTGCCGACTTCTTTCCCACATCATCACCCCACACCCATTCCAAACTGAGCCATTCTTTCCTAAAGGTTTTAAATTACATTCAAATTATATTGAACACGTACGCAGGCTACCAATTTCAAATATACTTTCATGACTACTTTCTATTCTAGAAGAAAAGTTTAAAGAAGTGAATGCCTAAGCAGAAAACAATGAAAACAGTCTTATTATATGCAATGCATTTAGGTAGTGGGTCTTCAGGGCCACTATCATATTTATCGCACTATATCTACTCCCAGCCTTCAAGGTAAGACGCCACTTCATCTATTTTCTGCCACACATATGACTTCTTTGTGTACAGTGTAAGCAACTACTTGACAGTCAAATTGAAATTCATTTTCTACCCTGTCATGCAATTTAGACCGGCCCTAATATGTTTAGTAACTAGAAAACTAGATGAAATTATTTTTAGGCAGAAAAAGATGTATTTCCGTTTCGTCTCCACGTGACAGATTACCCGAGATTCACTACAGCTACTTAGAGAACCTACTGACTAGTTCTTTCACACTATGCAAGTTTTATATCTAGTGTCGTGGTTATTGAACAATACTAGTGTAGCCATCTTTCACCGTTGGGCATCTTCCCTCATACGACTCTACTCGTCACCATTTTTTGAGTCCAATGGAGTTTCATTGCATATTCACGGTTAGACTCGCAGTAGTTTTACTAGCTAGCTAATCAATTATTCTACACAACACTTACTTACGTAGTGGCACATTTTTACTATGTGCTTTCGGTAGGAGCCATGTTGACAATCATAGAAGGAATTATCATTTAATTTTCCAGTTTTAGAGGAACATCGTTAAATTCTGTTTAATTTCTTGTAATGATTTTAGAAGTGAACGTCACATGTTTTACACAACAGTTCGATCGGACTAAGCGGCATTCCACGTTGCTATTCGGACTATTCTGATGAATATATAACATGAAAAGTAATTTCAAGCATCGGGGCTTTCCTAAACTTAATTACTATGTGAGAAACACTAGATAGTTCACGTCCTAGTTTATTTCCAGATAACAGCCTAAATCGCTCGAATGATACCAAAATTTACCTCCAGTAGAACAGAGCTAGACAGACATTTCTTTATGAGCTATTAACTTCGAAGAGGCAGATAAATTCATTGGCCTAAGCCCCGAAAACAAGACTCTCACTCTCATCATTTGTAGAAGTGGTTACCTGAAACTAGCTCAGACTTCAAGGTGCTAGTTCGCCTATCATACAACAAAAAACCTTTTCCAATTATCACACCATTTTTGAGATACCTATTAGTATCCCTTCTGTTTAACACTAACACCAATCGATATCTTCTAGAAGGTAGGTGAATTCTCTGAACCATTTTCCAGCCATCATATTAATCTTCATTGACTACCATACCTTCGTCTCCTCTACGTAATTGGTTAAATCAATCAACCATCAATTACATTAAAGGTAGTTGGGCTTCAATGATATAGGAATAATATTCTGATTTCATGTCCGAAAAAATATTTTCTCCTTTTGATGTTGATAATCGTGTAGTATTATCGATCCACACCGACATTCGAGTAATAATTACAGTTGCAGATGTACTCTGCTCATGAACTTATGAGGTGTCACTGATAGAAATAAAAGCAGATGCAACCCCAGCCCGACTTAATGAGATAGACATAAACGCAAAACGAACTGCCATATTCTTTAGATAGTGTTCTGAAATGTTTGGAAGAAATAATAAATTTACACCAATTGTAATAGAAATATGCATAAGATAAATTAAAATAATAGCTGAACAAAGGAAATACGTTTGATATAAAAACTAAAAACGTGCAACAGTTTCACCAACTAACTAACAACTTGGCTTCATTAGACACACTCTGAGTGTGTCTAATGAACACACTTCGTAGACGTAGTATGACTATTTCTTTATATCTCTATATACTGATGAGTAGGGTACAAACATTTACTTAATATAAACCAAAGCGTTATACATCGCCGAAAGAAGTAGACGGGAAATTAATGCCTAAGCATACCCACACGCATTGAAGTACTGGACACACTGGGTTACTTCATCCGTAAAGGGATTATAGCACATGAGCTATTACATGGATATTTCAATATCTCATAATGTGGGATGCCGATACAGGGCGAACGGGCTACAGGGACCTGAAGCTCCCCAAAAACTGCCTTAGCCCAAGTTTTATTAGCATTCTTAATTTTGCACACGTATGTCATAAACTCAAGTCAGCCCGCGGACTATATAAATTGAAATATTGAATTTCAGCTTCCGCATTTTTCCCTAGTGCCATCACTGCTAAAAATTCAAGCATTAATACATACATTTTAAAAGGTCACACTGTGATGGCAAGTGTGGAAAATTGAGTGACTGAAAATTTGGTTCTTATTGGATTAGACTGGAAGTGGCAATAAATTCCAAATAAGAATAAATTCGCAAACAACACTTCATCCAACATATAGATCCACTCACAGCAGCATTAACATACGCCCTAGTTAATCATAAATGGATTTAAAAGCATACTTACACGAAAAGCAAGAATCTCTTTGAAATATAATATACAATGTAAAAAATATCAAAATGTGTTAATAACAAATTACGAACATCATGAATTACAACAATTACAACAACATCATGAATCTTTCCTGAACCATCTGTAAAAAAGAACCAACAGGTAATAGTAAAAAAGCTAATAAAGTATAAAATAATAAATAAATCCCAACTTACATACGCTTACTCCCAGCTCCGGCTAGTTCCCCAGCCGATAATTAAAAATAACGTAGGATTAAAAGGCCTTTCAAAAACAAACAACTTATAAACATATTAGAAGATATAAAACTTAAATCAAGAAAGAAAAACAGTATTATTATTAACGCAATAAAACCAGTTCTATAAAAGATAATAGTAAAACTGTTTCTGTAGCCACAATCATCAAAAGACTAATTCACATGCAGCCAATAGTATTAAAATGTTAAATTATGAAATAAAAAATATCTGTTAAATCACAAGGACGCAATGCCATACAATTATTTATAACTAATAAAAAAAAAAATATATTTTCAACAACTCATCACAGTCTTTCAATAAAACCTAAAATTATCAAAATCATTACAAACAAAATATATTTTAACTTCAGAGTACGATTAAAGATCCTAAACAATTATTACCGTTTCTTGAACAAATTATACCAAAATAGAAAGGTCAAGACTACCTTCGTAAACACATAAAGTAAGAAAATAAATTACACTATAAAATTGCCTTAAACCTAAAAAAGAAAAAAAAATCATTCCCAAAACAATTCTTTGCAAACTCAAAAGAACTATTAATGAAAGCTTTTTATTATGTGATAGCAAACATCAATCATATCAAGAGCAGAGAAGAAGAAGAAATGTTGCCATAAGCTTTCATAATTTCATATAAATAATAGACTTGAAAACCATAAATAGATACCTTATCCTGAAAGCAAGAAGAGAAAAAATATTATAGATTCATTACTTATCCCCAAAATAGTCCTTGTACATTTCCTTCTTTAAACTATTCACTATACATCTGTTGACATTTAATTAACAATTATATTACCAATTTTAACGAATCTAACTAAACTAACCCACTCCTTTCCATAGGACTTACACTAATTATAAATACAATTATTACCTGCTTAATAATTAAAACACTATTACAATTCCCCTGATTATCTTATGTTCTATTTTTAATTTTCCTAGTTGGCATATTAGTATTATTTATCTACGTAGAAGATTAGCCTCAAATGAAATATTTTACCTCAATGTCAAAGTAGTAATCCTTTTCCCATTAATCCTAATAAGAATTGTTATATTTTCCTACTAAGTCCGCTTCTATATCTCCTCCCACATCCATACAAGTTTTATTAGAAATTCCAGAGCAACAAGAAATTTCAAGAGTATAATTTTAAACCTCTAGTATTAAATTAAACCTCGCTACTTACTTCTTTCAAACATTATTTGCAGTAGTAATAACAACAAACTTAAACCAAGGGATCCTTCGAACCACAAAATACTATGTCTATACCTATATGAAAGCACTACCATCTTTCCAAGGGGGTAGAATACGTTCGCCATCTTCCCTGTCAAGAAATTCACAAAAACGACGAAAACATTATTTATTAGCATGAGAGAGAGAGAGCGATGAAATATTTACGCAAACGATTAATATTTCGGGTGGCTAAGTGAACTGCAGAACCCACATCTCCGAGGGAGCTTGTTTAACGAGCTGTAAAACATTTCAAATAGGAAGAAAATCGTTAAAAAAAATTATCTCGTCCTTATATTTCGAAAAAAAGAAACGTAACAATTCACATGTGACAAAGTATTAAAACATGCTCTAATATATGCATAGTTTCATAAATAAGAAACATCAAAATAATTTAGCGTAACACATTATCAACTTTGTTACAAACAGTCGCAATTTAGAAGTTAATACTGGAGTTTAAAATACAGAATTAACATGTGTTCTCTCTATTTTCGTACTGTTTTCTTATATTTAACCAGAGCTTCCTTTTTAACCTTGTCTTTTATGGGTACACCACGCTGAAAGTTATGCAGAAATTTAGAATCTTGGCCATACAATATTCTATTTATATCGTTACACCAAGTGCGTATGGCCATTTTTTCAATAAATGGAATCATATTTGATTGTAGAAAGTAATGTTTAGCACAACATATAGTTTTACAGCAAATCTTATTCTCTAACGTACTTATAATAATTCTCGCAGTGTTCCTTTTAATATGATACATAGATCAGGTAGCGCTTTTATTGTATATATGATGAAAAATCTCTGTGAAATTCGATGACATATACTGCAAGCATCCGGCTCGATATTCACGGATTTTAACAAACGAATTATCTACGCTTGTAATGTTTGCACACATTCTTGTTTTGCACTCTTCACAATTATTTGATGCATCTAGCAGTTCCTTGTCAATAAATCCACTTACATAACTCTTACTGCAAGAAGCAATTAATGAAGGTGTTTCAGATTCATCTACATTAGCTTCTTGTTTGTCTGTCTCGTTTTCCATTACGAACGTTTCTATGGATTCATGCTTCTCTTTACAGATGTGAGGTTAAAGGTGTAGACTTCTTCACAGTTCATGTTTGGAGTATGAATCGAAACCAAGTTATTTAATATGCATGTTTTAACACTTCCAATGAAATTTATAGCTGTTGGTTTTATGTCTCTGCACCTGTAGTTTCTAATCGTTCCAAATAGATTTTCGACACAATCCTGATTTAGTTTCCTTAAACATAAATATCTAAAACCAACATTTCGAAGAGTGTTCCATATTCTTTTAAAAG
>JAGDQP010042673.1:2422-16472 GCA_022664845.1 Lepisma saccharinum
CTTGTTACATATGTTCCCAAGTAGTTGAATTTGTTTTCTTCCGCTATGATTGCATTACTAATTACTATGTTTTCATTTACTCCATTCCCAGTGTTTCTTCTTGTTATCATGTAATTCATTTTCTCTATCTTTACCTCTATCTATCTTATCGCTCGCTTTTACATTGTAATACATTTATATCATCCCCTATTAAGTGTACATCATTTACTTATACGAAAAACTTGATTTAAACCATTCAATGTTCGTGCATTTTTTTCTTTTACTTTTAAAATCGCGCATTCTGACGCAAAGTTGAGTAACAGTGGTGAAATCCGTTGCGAATATCGGAACTATCTGACATATTATTATCTACCCGCACTTTGCCTATTGGGCTGCTGGGACACATCCTCTCAAGCTCAACAAGCTTTTTCGGAATTCCAAATCGCATTAGGATACTATATAACGTTCATCTATTGATATAATGATATGCTATATTGAAATCAAAGTGTAGCTGTTGTATAGTCCTATTTTATTCCCATTTCTTCAGCACGATTTATCTCCAGGCAAACATCTGGTCCAATGTCGATCTATTTATTCTAAAACCACATCGGTTATCTTCAATTATTTCTTCTTTTTATACATTTACGAGAGTTACTAGAATATTGCTTAATACTTCGTAACTGGTTTGAAGTAACGAGATTCAACTGTAATTATTACAGTCCGATTTATCGCATTTTCAAAAATCGGAACTATTATTGAGGCTTTCCATTCCTTTGGGAGCTTCTATTTGTTCCATATAGCTAATATCAATTTGTGTAGCTCTTTTATAAGTGCTGTTCCTCCGGCTTTAATCAATTCGTCTGGAATATTGTCTGTTTCTGGTGATTTGATTTTTTTTATATATTTTTTATCGACATCTTGACATCGATCTTGTTAAGTTCAAGTCTCCACCGTTCTGTGGTATAGGTATCATATACCACGGTTTCTTCGCCGTTGTGTACATTAAAACGTTTGTGGAAATAACTTTTCCACAGAAATACAACCACAAGATCTTGGCAAGGATCCGCCTGAAGATCTGCACGTTCATTTATATTCATCCTTAACTCATGCTGGTATCCTTTCCTTAACGAATTTACTCCTTTGTATAGATCATATATGTCTTATGTCTTGACGTTTTCTTCTATCTCTTGAATCTTTTCGATTTTGTTTCTGAAACAACTTTTGGCGCTGCTTTTTGCGTTACAGTAATGAATGATTAATATTTGCTTCGCGTTTATTTCGTACCCATCGTTATTTTGCTTGTTTTCATTCCTCATGAGACCTAAGGTATTCTTCATCAACCAAAGGTTTCATTTTCTGCTGTTCCTCCTCACTTGCACTTATCTTTTATGTTCCCTTAACTGTTTCACAAATTGCCTCCCACAGTTTCCTCACAACAATTTCATCATTAATATCAGCTTTATTATTATTCGAGTCGGCAAAATTTTTTAACCTACTTGAGAATTCTGGTTGGTAATTTTGTTTAACGCTCGGATTATATGCGTTGAAGTCACCAACACAATTTCTGTATTATACTTCAGTAATCGGGCAACCAGCCATTCTAGTTCTTCATAGAATTTATTCTTGTCATTTTCATCAACCTCGTCGGTCGAGGCTTAGATATTTATTAAAATCGTGTTGCATCATTGAATAGGTATCGTAACGTAGGATAGTGTTTCGTTTACGTGCTGTACATCCTGAACCCCCTGAAGGGTACTGTTCGTAATTAGTAATCCTGTTCCGAAATTTTGTGACTGTGTTCCCCTATAGTTGAAAGTGTATTTGCCCTGTCAAATGCTACGTTGTCCCTCCACCGCACTTCTTGTATCGTTGATATGTTCAGCTCGTACTTTTCGGTTTTTCGTACCGCCACCCGAAGAGCGTTCGTTTTTATAACGTCCGTACGTTCCATATTCTTGTTTTAAGATCTTTCTTAATCATGTTTTTAAAGCCCTTCAGAAATTCCGAACGAGTGACTAGTTTATCTCCGGAATATTTCACCCCAGGAGAATTTATGAAACATATGTTACAAATTTTGGGGTGTAGAGTTGTTAGTTATACGAACTCGTAGTAATGGCAGACACTCAAGATGTTGTTCTTTCTCCATCTTCGAGCCTTGACTATGTCATTCATCTACAGCCTTAGAGTGGTAATCGTGAAATTGCTTCCCTTCATCATGATATTTTTGTTTCGGGTTATTTTCCCCTAGCCTTTGTAGATCCACCTACTAACTGCAAGGCAGCAGTACCGATCCGGTCTGGGTCTTTAGTCCAGTCCGGAATATTGTCGGTACCCACGATATCTGGTCGGCATTCTCTTATTTACCATCTGGGGAGGTAACGTTGTCCCGGAAACATCGGATTGATTTAAACACTGCAATTTATCAAAAAATTGTCAAACAACCTATGATCTGTATGTGTCTATTCCACTACGTATTGCTGTCAATTTGCGTACAAGGTCTGTCCAAATTTATACTGAACAAATAAATGGACTTTGAAAAGGTGTTCCAGTTAGTGTGAGGTAGTGTTAAACTAGTTTGTGTAAGGATCGTAAGATACAAATTTCTTTGACAGAAAAGCGAAACCAATTTAATTTTAGCGTATATTGTGATATACACAGTGTTTAGAATGATTCTTCTTCTAGGTTAAAAAGGCTCTTCTTCATCACAATGAACAAAAAGGATATTGGTACGCTCAGAAACAATACATTCTCGGGAAAAGTTCCATCAAGATTGTGACGGATCTAAACTCTTAAGCTACAATGCTATGCATATTTTTATTAAAAAGCCACTAGTTATAGGAATACTTAAATCGCACAATTTTGCACTGAACACACTTTACGTTTTAAATCATATACTTTACTATTATGGAATGAACAAGTTCGGCCTGTTATGCCAATCCCATTAGGTATTTTTACAAATTGTAGAGGCGAAAATAATCAAAATTTCTGAAGGACAAATTTTAAGGAACGATATGGATAAGAACTTGTAATTAATGTCAACTTTTTATACCGTCTGATCTTTAGTGGCCTAAGAAAATTGATATATTTTGTTAGACTTAAGGGGTTTTAGTTTAATAATAACGTAAAACGAATTTAAAATTCCTTGAAATAAAAACCTCACACATTTTATTTTGCTTTTTCGCGTTGTGCTATTTAATATCAAGTAAATGTGGTTTATAAACGTACTTTATTTTGCAATATCATAAATTTGATTAATACAAACCTACAATAATGTTCAAATATAATCATTTTCATCAGGGTACTCGTTGCACGAATGTTGATCTAAAGAGGTAGTCGGGCTTGAAGGAACTTTGTAAAATATATCAGGCACCTCAGAGTTGAATTTAATGAACAAACGTATTTTCAGAAAAAAAAGTAGACTTAAATGGGTTTAGTACAACAAACCTCAAGTAGAGAATTCCACAACACCTCTGTGGTTTTCTCATATTCTCGTCAATAAATGTATTGTCCGTGCAGATATTATGTATTTAAAAATAGATGTTTTCATTACAGTTAGCTTAGCGTAGTCAAAAATTTATTAAAGTTTGTATTTCATAATTTACATTTCAGACCCAATTTAATCGTAAACGAATAGTTTTGCGATTGATATTTCTTTTAGCAATTGCTGTAGCTGTTTAGGCATGGTAGTTTGTAGCTTTATGAACGGTCTTGTAATTCAAGACCTGAATTGCAAAACACCCCAAATCCACTGGAGTATTATTTCAGGAGGAACAAAATAGTCCTAGGATTTGTTATATTATTATCTTCAGCCAAAATTGTTTTGTATTACAAAATGTGTTTTTAGTTGGAACACGGGCGTTAAAGACCAAAAGGTCTTTGGCCTGCCCCAACGCCATCTGTTCGCGGAGTGACGGCATAGTGGTCAGAACTGCGGGTTACCTGGCCACGAACAGGCGTATTAGGGGCTCTCTAGACTGACTGACCGTCAAGTCTTTGTTCACGTTACCCCCAGTTTGCCTCACGACTCTGAGTGGGACTCCAGCCAGGAAGTGTGTGACTGCGTGTCTTTGTTCGGATGCCAGACAACAAATCAATCTCCCCCGAACCCCTGGTATAAACCACTGAAATCCAGAAGAGACGGCCTTCGCTGCCAAAAATACGATTATACGCGGGGTGAGGCCATAAATGAACAAGAGCGCTGATTGAATGTGGGAAAGATGTACTGAATATATTAGCCGTACCAGCTTGATCACCGCAGGAGCCCACAATTTCGGCACCAGTAAAATAAAATATCTACGAACTAAGGTAATTTCTCTCAAAAAGATCAACTTTTACTTTAATTTCAACTAACTGATGTAGCAAGAGAATCTGATTAACACACTTTAATATATTGAAATTTCTACTGCATATACTTATTACTACTTGTATTTTAAGTTTTTGCATAAAAGAAAATGTTGTAAGAACATTCAATACTTTTACGCTTTCTTTCCATGAAAGCATAAGTCTATACATACAACGAATATTTCTATGCCAAAACAATGTGTACTTTTTATTCTATTACTTGAACACGTCATCTGGGCCTTGCCAGGAATATTATTCACAAAAACTGGCTACACTGTTTTAAATCGAACTACAAAATATAGAAAATTGTACTTCCTAATTATGAATGCAAAAACTTATTTATTTTTTTTATTTTTTATATAAAAGCGCCACTGGGCTAATAAGAATGATTCAAAATATAAACTTAACTATCTGTGCCTACGCTGTATCTGTACTACGCTTTACTATATTGTTGCGCGTGCAGGAGACCCTATCCTGCCCTACGCTTACCATGCAACTATTTGGCGCACCTGATTTATAACATGTATAACACGCTTGCCTCGTTCACTTAACGACTTTGGCACATCAGTTACACACATTTACTTGCAAATCAATAATAAATCTACACAATACACAGGCAAATAATATGAAAACACTAGTATAGACTTTTCTGATTATCTTATTATGAACCTCAGAAGTGCGGTTATCTATGCTACGGAATCGATCAAGTGCAAGGGATGTATCCGTCCATGTGAGTTGGCAAATATCTCATGTGTTATGCCGGATATTGACACCACATTTATTAACGATGCATATTTTACTTGAATAACCTCTGACGGAAAAAATCATACAGACCCCATCGCTCGCAGGCGAATTGTCTCTCGTCTAGAGGTAGCGCATATTCTCATGTTTTGGCGCTGTATGTGGTTTCACATTGCACTCAAAACTTTAATGGGCTATTAATGCACATACAAGGGTTCACTACTGGCTTTTCTCGTTAACTGAACTATGCCCTTGTACCAAATTCAATTAGCACCGCTCAACAGCTATTTGTTGAATACCGTAGTACTGCACTGTCTTCTTTAAGACAAATAATAGGATTTACTTACGGAAGTAGTTTTCACTTCCGCATACATACATACATACATCAGTAACAGTCACTGAATACACAATCCACTTCGCATATACCACAACACATATTTCCCGCGTTTTTGCAGGTACTGTAACTTACATAAATAGCTTAGCCTTTGTTATACAGGATAATTCACATGTTAAATTGCCTTACTACGACCAGCAGCATGCGCTGATAAACTTTACCTTTGCGCATCCAAGAAATAAAATAATGCACAACTACGTGGCTTTCTATTATACACACATTTACTTTACGTTTGCCTTTGGGATGCAACACGTGGTTCAGAACCAATAACAGTCACTGTACTAATTAAATTGGCACTTTTAAAATACGAACAACATTAATTAAAACTTCTTGTGTTTTAGTTTGAAGGGAATTGAATGGTGTAGACAATCGACGATTTCCATACACTAAAGATGATCGTAAAAATAATTATTATCGTGATGCGCCGGACACAATAACCAGGGATGGCGGAGCATTGTGGCGAGGGAATTCTTTTTCTCCACTCTGAATCGTGGCGAGTCTGCCTAGTCTGTTCACAGATTAATAACCAACAATTATGTACTCCAGACGACATTCCCCTGTCACTCATACAATTAGGCGTGCATCGACGTTGAATTTCTATAAAATGACGAGCTGTGGTTAACACTTAACGTCCCGGCCAACCGTTGCGTCTTCCTATCACTTTGGTTCTGCGTCGTTCCGCTAATACATTGAGCACGACTATTTCGTTATTCATTCGTTTTGTTCTAGAAGAATCTGAGCACAGTGGTGCCAGTTCCTACATAAACTTTGCTTCAGTCAAAAGTTTAACATTTATATTGATATGACGGTATATCCATACCGTTATAATTGAATCCGGGGCCACACGGACATGAGTCCAATGTTCTAACCACTAGACTATAGAGCCCCTTTAGTTGGAATTAGTATGTAATATTATGGAAGTAGAACATAGATGCCGAACGAACAGAAAATTGAAAATACGAAAATGTGGACTTGGGATGTTTCCCAATTCAGGTCTTCAATTACTACCATGTAAAAATTTAAATTAAAGAAATATTTTATAGATAGACTTTGCATATTTTGCAACGTACGATAACAATCTTGCAAGTTCTAATATTAAAAATAGTTTGTGGAATATACGTAAAGCAAATGTATTCCTGGTTGCACGGGACGTCGATTGTTGGTAATTGTTGTTATGAATCTTTATTTTGAATAAAGGAAAACAACGAAATGATTTCGATTTCTTTCATTGTTGTTCTCGATTCGAAAATTAGGAAGTTAAACAAATGGGAACATTTTATATTAGAAAATTATAAAATGATTACCGCAAGTAAACATTTTTTTTCTAAATAACTGCATATTTATCTCTTATAAACCAAGAAGTACAATGAAACCTTTTTATAGTGGTATATGTTTAGTGTGCTACAACACAAAAATTTAAAGAAATGAATTATACTGAACCATCTATTCTGTAGTTATTGAAAGTGATAACTATATGTACTGATTGGATGGCACAGTCTACAATTTTCATATATTTTCTTGGTCTAAAAGTTTGACGAGAAATTACAACTTTAAACTACTTATGCAAAACTCGATTGCTGTCTGTTATTAGGATTTGATGAGAAATTAAATTATCTTTTGTTGGTATAATATAATTAATTTATTAATATATGAAGTCTTTTCGTATTTCTTTTTATTTATTCTAATGCGCAAATTCTAAAGAGTGCACTGCATAACGTGAAAATATTACAGATTCAATGGGACCTTTGAGATCCGAAACGGTGATGTAAACTTCAAGAAATATTTTTGTTCATAGCAATGCTCCTCTGCTTGTTTTTGGTAGAATGTTTGGATGCTTCCCATTCGACATTTCTACTAATTCCAAAATTTTTTTCAAGTGTATTTCTATTTCTACATTTTATACATTTATTCCATCCAGTTTTATCTTGTTTATTCACATAAATATCTTTGTGCTAGCAATTGAATCTAAAGATACCATAGCAGTTTATACAATTCTTCAACTACTTCATATTCCAAGTTGATGGTTTACTTGCACTGAGTTCATTACATACACGAAGGATTGGGAAAAGCTTCAACTCTCTTACTCTGATCGAATGACAAATGCCCTAAAAGTTAATATGCGACAGCATTCTTTGTATACTCTTCTGGGTATTACCATCATTTTTGTAGTTGTTATTGCGGTAACTATCATGTATACTATATCGTTAAATTCGAGTTTTCTTGTACTAATACTTAGCTTTGATATTACTGTTGATATTTTAACTGACGCCATATATGTTTTAACCACCTTACTTCTTCGTAATGTCTACATGCAACTCTTCACTGCTCTAGGACGTATGTTGCTTTGTAATGAATAAAATTTATATCCTTCAGCTGTTCAGGATATTAGGTTTTTGATTGTTAATATAAATTACTTGGTTCTTAAAAACGGTAATATATTTTTGGTAAGGTTCATTGGCACCTTCTAATGACTATCTGCTGCATTACGGGTTTTATGTATGCGGGTATTTCGACACTTTTTCATTGAAATACTTATGCAATTATTCCTTTATTTCTAAGTCTTGTGCTCGCACTAAATATCATCATTAAAAGTAGCGTAGCAGCATCTATAGCTAATGTGGTAAGTGATACAGTACTCCAATTTTTGAAACTCAAATTGTGTACACCATTCTCTAATTGACGAGTCCAGGAGAAAAGGAGGTATGTCGATTTTTTTAGAAAAATTGAGTTTGCACTCTTAACAAGTAGCACACAATGACAGCTAACCCCTCAGAAAATTTCAATCTAAAAGCACAAGCAATCACCAAGTTATAGCCGTTTTGAGGCAATGAAATACATGGGATTTAATGGGAGAGTTAAAGTTTAAAATGCGTTTTACAGGAAATTACCTTTCATGGATATCCCCACCTTTCTTCCTGCGCTCTTCAATTTTCAATAGCGTCTTTGGATATGAAAACATAATGTCTAGTTTATACTTACATTTCTACGAATTTTGTCTCTAGAACACGATTTACGACTTTTGATAGAAACAAAATTCGTTATGCTTTTCAAATGGGAAAAGCAAGATTGAAATTGTACATTCAAAATCTAAATATCCAACGAAATGGGAAGATCGCAAGTAGTATACTTTTGCATGAAAGAATTGTATAATACTTTTGCATAGGTTTGTACTAGGCACGTTCAATTACGAGTTATAAAAGAAAATTAAGTAAAGATTTTTTTTTAAATTGTTTTGTGATGAGAAATTTATTTTTAATTCATTTTACCGTCTGAATTCGAATTGAAGGAATTAAGATATATTCATTCGTTTTGAGCATAAAACGTCTATTTAATATATTGCAGTTAAGGATTACCCGTTAATATAATCTCTGCTGGAGTCCTAAAATATGTAACGGACAGCGTTGTGCCTTGCAGTTTATTTTTAACTTGAAAAATACTACTTTATTTTTGAGCAGCCTATAGTTATTGACGCTTTAAAACTTCTTTTACGTCTAAGGGTCTCTGTGAGACGTTTTCTCGAGCATCTTTTTCTCATATATCCCTTGCTTTTCTTTATTTGGGTCAAAACGTTAGGCTTATACAATACTATTAATAACTGACACCATCGATAACAAAGGGACGAACGTTTATCTAGGATAAGCTACTACTACGCTGTTTAAATTGAGAAGCAAGATTAGGCTGTATTTAATAACGTTTTAATCAGACACATCCTCAATATCAAATGGATGAACTTACCAATAACGTGAGTATAGTAGATGTACTGAACGTACCTGACAAATACAAGTAATTATATAGACTTTACAATGTGTTTTTACACAGGTATCACAATTTATGATATAGTACGATTAAAAAAGAGTCAATCACAAAACTAATGCATACGTACCTATGCCAACCCTATAGGGCAACTGCATACACAGAACCAGTAAACCCATACGCAGGCATATTGTGTCTTTTATCAACTCATCCGAAACTGAGTTGTACAGAAAATCGTATACAAAAGCTTCATGAACCGCATAACATTCTGCGTGAAATTTAAATTTCAAATATAAAATCATTAATAACTTTTAAACTGATAAAGATATTTATTTCAAACTTTGAACGTTTGTAAACAATATACATGGGTATACACAAAAAATAGTTATGGTCGTGTACATGGCAACTACACACGAACAAATCATTACAATGCCCTCCCCGACGAATCAGTTTCCTTCTGTTGGTACTAGTTTTTAGTAGAATCCCTCTATATCCGAGTGCTGCCTTGTGATTTTTTCTTATGAAAAATATTTGAAGAATTGGAAGCGTGTATTTTCTTACATGGAATGTTGACCACTGTAAAACAAAAGAACTCTTTCGCAGCAAAGTTACAATTATAATACGTTTGAAAATGTTCGAAATGTGTTGTGCTTCACATAATTGTCACACGAGAAAAAAGTATGTTCTAAGAAAGTTTATGGCTGACTAACATCGAAGTGAAATTTGAAAATATATATATATACCATCAGGACAGAGTAACAACTGCATATGACCGATTTTACAAGTTAAGTAAATGCGTATATTCTGTATTTTCAAGTAATAATTAAGTCAGTTAACATGTCATTTTTATGGTAGTGCTAGTACGTAATAAATCTGACCTTACAACGCCCGAAAATTACGGCTATTCTTTTACATGCATTAATGTAGTTTAAATGTTTTCAATAGGCTTCGATACTTCTTTTCCCTCAGTTTGATATTAGTGTATATTCTGTTTACTTACTGCGATAGTTGGCCAATATCACAGAAGTATATTGAACATCGTGTGGGCCGTTTTAGGTTTATGAAGTATACCATGCAGTGTTCCTCCAAGAAGTCTTAGCCATAGTTAAGTAGGACTTAAGGCAGGACCTTTGTATGTTCTGTTAAGGGCTACTGTTGTGATTTCTTAAATTTGAAGAACAACTAATATTGGCCTTCTTACTTCCCATTTTCTTTAGACCGGTAGCGAACTAGGCCAACAAATAACACCCGGCTGATGATGGTTCCTTAGGTTGAAGGATTTTTCCAGCAGTTGTCCCATTTTCTTCTCATATTTATACCATTACGCATACATATTCTCTATCGTTCTGTTGCTTATTACGAGGTCATGCGGACTTCATTTATTTGTCGGTGAAAATTAGATCCAGAATTAGACCCATTTAAAGATGACCGAACCGCAATATATTCTTTTTTTTGTCCATCCCTCCCCTTTTTAATCCTTTTAAACTTGAGAACGAATAAGCAATGGGATAGAAAACACACACACGTAAAATTGAGGTAGCTTGGGGAAGCCATTTAAGAAGTTGAGCAAGAAAATGTATAAATTTAACTTTTAAACCCTGGCCTAAAATTTACGATTTTTCTATTAAAAAGCATTGCGTTACGTTTGCTTACTCCTTCGAAATGGTGTAGGGTACAGGTTATTCATAACCATCGGGCATATTGTAATAATGTCACTACCATCCGAATACTTTTGAAAATATATTTTTCTTACATAAGAATTTCTTATATAAATGAGAAAATGTAGAAGGTTCAATATGAGATATGAAAGGGTAACACAATGCTTTTATGAAATGAAAAGTAACTGTCAGAGAATCTGCAATTACCTACAGGTAAATTTTATGACACTTACATTATTCAACGATGAAACTGAAGCATTATTTTCTAAATAGTTAAGAAAAGTGTTTCGGAAATAATAAATTGTGCTCCAAAGAAACTTATGATAAATTAAAATGACAATCTTAACATAGATTAATATTTTTTCTTCTTCAGACATAAAGAGTTTCACACACTTACCGGGCATATAATTGTATTGACATTTTGTATTGACAGGCTTTTCAATTTGGAGATGACACAACACAATAATCCAGGCCCAGTACATGCTGCCCAGTAAGGCATTTTCTTCTGTCTGACGATATCAGAGAAAACAATAAAAACCTTTTTAAATATACTTTTCTTAAATAATTGTACTAAAAAGAAAAAAATGTTTATGCATAACTAAAAAGAAAAGCGTCTGGAGCGCTCTCATATACAGTCACATTATAAATTGTTGAATACGCCCGCCGAAGCTTTTCATTTTAGTCATGGATAAACAAAATTATTTTTTATACTCCCACCAAGCGCCTCCCCAAGTGGCGGATAGGAGATTGCCGACCAGATATAGTGGGTACCGGAAATATTCCGGGACGGGCCAAAACCAATACTGCTGCCTTGCAGTTAGCAGAGGAATGTACAAAGGCTAGGGGAAGATAACCGCGAACAAAAATATCATTGTGAGGGGAAGCATCATCATCATTACCACTCTGAGACTGAAGATGAATGACATAGGCAAGGCTCAGAGATGGACAGAGGATGAAATCTTGAATGTCTACCTTTACTGCGAGGTTGTATAGCTGACAAGTCTACACTGCTAAAAAATGTCAAGAAATAGTAACAGGTGGTTCATAGATTCTCCTGGGGTAAAATATTCCGGAGTTAAACTAGTTCCTCATTCGAATCTCCGGGCGGGGACTGCTTCAGGGGGCTCCAATAACAGGATTAAGAAAGACCTTAGAAACGTTTAACATACGAACATTATACCAAGCGGGCACTCTTCAGGTGGAAGTACACGTGACCGGGAAGTACGATCTAGGCATATTAGCGATACAAGAAGTTCGGTGGGAGGGTCAAGATAGCATGCCACAAGGCAAGTACACTTTCTACTACGGGGGAACACAGTCTCGCGATTTCGGAACAGAATTCCTCATTAAGAACAGTATCCTTCCGGTGGTTCAGAATATAGAGTTCGTGAATGAAAGACTATCGTACGTTACGATACGTACTCGATGGGGCAACACGGTTTTATTAAACGTCTATGTTCCGACCGAGGTTGCTGCTGATAATGACAAAGATATATTCCATGATGAGCTAGAAAGGCTGTTTGACCGAATGACGAAGTAAAATCCAAAAATTGTGTTGGGTGATTTCAATGCAAAGGTAGGGAGGGAAGAAAAATATAGACCTACTATAGGCAAATACAGCCTTCACGGACAGACCAACAACAATATAAAAGACTGATAACTTTCACAATTTCGAAAAACCTACTGGTAAAGAGCACATAATTTGAACACTACAAATACACATGGGTATCTCCGGACAGCAAACCTCTCAATCAGATCGATCACGTATTAGTAGACAGACGAAGACACACCAAAATAATGGATGTTAGGTCGGATAGAGGAGTGGAAGGTAACACCGACCATAAATTAGTGATCAGAAAAGTAAGGGAAAAGTTATGTATCGCGAACAGAAAAAGCAAAATGGTCAAAACAACTGAAAATCGAAGTAAAACGATTAAATAATCCGAGCATAAAAGCAGATCACAAATTCGAACTCTCAAATAGCTTCGAAATCCTAGTCGACTCGAGTAATAATAATGATATGAATAATGAAATTGATGCAAGGAAATTGTAGGAGGCAATTCGTGAAACCATTAAGAGCGCAGCGAACGAACGTGCAGGTGAGAAGAAACAACAGAAAAACAAACTTCGGTTTGATTAAGAATGCCTTAACCTTCATGAAATACGAAAACAAGCAAGGCAACGATGGCTAAGTAATAAAAGCAAAGCAAAAACCATCCACTACAGCAACGCGGAACGAAAAGCCAAACTCGGGTTCAGAGGCCACGGTGGCTCAGTTGGTAGAGCGCTCACCTCTGGTGCTAGGGGTCGTCGGATCGATCCCTGCTCAAGCCATGTGGGCTTTGTGGTGGACAAACACCGTGTGCGTGGGTTTTCTCGGGGTACTCCAGTTTCCTCCCACTTCCTTCATTTCACCAATTCATCCCATCATCATCCATACGGCCTGAGCCATAGTTGCCTAAAGGCCTGAAAATAAATTCAAATTCGGGTTCAGAAACGAAAGGCGAGAATATCTGATGCAGAAGATTCAGGAGATAGAGGAAAACTCGAAAGCAAATAACATAATCTATACAAGGGGTAAACTCGTTAAGAAAAGTTTACCAGTCGAGGTTGGGAATGATTAGAAATGAACGTGGGGATCTTCAGGCTGATCCGACTAAAATTGTCGATCTGTGGAAAAGTTATTTCGACATACTTCTTAACGTACACAACAGGGAACAAACAGAGGAATTTTTAAATCCATACCACAGAACCGTGGATTCCCGAACCTAGGGAGATCGAGATCGAAATGTCGATCAAAAATTAAAAAAAAAATCAAATTACCAGGAATAGACAATATTCCAGCTGAATTAATTAAAGCAGGAGAAACGGCAGTAATCAAGGAAATACATAAATTGATTCCTATATGGAGAAAGGATGAGCTCCCAAAGGAATAGAAAACCTCAATAATAGTTCCGATTTTCATAAAGGCCATAAATCGTACTGTAATTATCACCGCGGAATTTCGTTACTTCCAACCTGTTACAAGGTATTAAACAATATTATGTTAAAATGGCTAGTTGTATATGCAGATGAAATGATTGTGGATCACTAATGTGAATATAGAAGAAATAGGTCCACAGTGGACCAGATTTTCGCCTTCAGACAAATTTTGGAGAAGAAATGGGAATACAATGGGACGGTT
>JAGDQP010042675.1:0-16471 GCA_022664845.1 Lepisma saccharinum
CTGTTATTTGTGAGTGTCCGCGTAATAATTTGATGTCATTTCTCGTTCCTATATGTAATTCTGAGGCTGTATACATATACAATTCCTATTGGTTACACAATTCAGATTTAATTTGGTATGTTGATGTGTTGTGGCGAGAAACTAATTCATATAGACTGTCTGTTTTTTTGTGTTTTCGGTCGAGACTGTACCTTACAAGTTGTAAACATTTTCTGTTGATTGCACAACGATAAGCCGATTTCAAATAAAGAGTTCTCCGTTTTTATTGCATATTCTGCTAACGTTAACCACAAGCTTGCCGATCTCGATAGGAAGCCTTTATTAAATATATTATGCAAAATATAATATTTTTCTGGGCAATTACTGATACTTGTATTATAATATCAAAATTCGCAGTTGCAGAATCAAAATTGACTAGAAAAAACTTTTAGGCGTCTGGTAAAAATTCCTATGTCGTCTTGCAGAATAGAATTTCGGAGTCTTAGATTATTATTTATGATTTCTCGAACTTGTGCTGGTTTGATTAGGACATCCGTTACCGTATTATCTAGAATACTTTGTACGATGTTAACAAATTGCTGCTCTATATCTTGAAAGTTTAAAAATGTTATAAGAAATTGCTCGTTTGTAACAACTGAGTATAATATTTTTATATATTCACTATGTACATCTCAAATCATTTTTCACGATCTTGTTTCGTTGTGCACGTGTATAAGCGCGTGCCTCACCTTCATGCGCGATAGTTTGTCGCTTCCCCCTCTGCATCGTTGCTCCCTCTTATTTTAGACGGATCCACTTCCGTGTATGCAAGTAGGCGGAGCTTTTTGCGTGACGTCGCGCTGGCGTAGTTTACTTCAAGGTCTTTATCTCATCTCTCCATTGAAAATGGAATTCCCTTTCGCGTGGAGCTGTTCCAAGCGCTGTGTGTTTCAATCTTTCCTGTGTATGTGTGAGAATGGATTTTTCTAGCGTTCTCCCAAATTTATCGAAATAATTATCTCTTTCTTCATGGAATTTCTTAACACGATCAACGAATATAGGTTGGACTTCCTTTCTAAACTGCGGAGTAAACCTTACTAAGTAAGTATATATTTCTTGCTTACTATGAAACAAATCCCCAGATATTTCTTAGTAAAGCTTTCGGCATATTTGGATATCTATATGGGCAATAAATTAACACCTTTTGAATTTCAAGAAATGATATTTGAGAGCGACGCTTATCGTAATATTTCTTTTGTCTCAAAAATGCCTTATGCAATTAATGTTATTTTCTGTCTTATTTTATTGATTTTTCCCTTGTAATTTGTAAACTATGTTTGATTCCAAGTTGGTAATCTGTAATAGATTTTGAGTTAAAGCCGAACATTAAGAAATTTGACTGTATCCAGTATTTGTAGATACTTGGGAAATTATTGAAAAACTGGCATATGGAACACATCTTTCCCATGATTTCATGTTGCGTTGCACATAAAATTTAAGTATTTGTTAGACCGTCTTCTGTGTGATTTCGGATAATCCTGTACTTGAATGTGAGTAACTGGGATTAAACTTAAGTTCAAATTTGTATTTTCTGCCATCTCACGTAATGCAATACTAGAATCGATTGGCTGTTTATCGAAAACTAAAGAATTAAAGCATCCATACTTGAGGATTATTTCTTGTTCCCGCAAATCTATTACTGCTTTTGCTGTTATTGAATCAACTATTTGTGCTATTAGTAGATGTGGCTTTCTTTCAACTCCAATATGGACATACTTTTTAACGTTTTCTTTGGAAACTATCGGTCTCAGAGTATCACAAATATATTGTTCACCAAGATTTCCTACATGGTGATGTAAAAGTTTGCCTTGTTGCTCCTTACGATATGTTTTGTATCGATGACATTCGTACACCATTTTAAGTAATATGCTAAAGTCTGTTTTAAAGATGGTTCATAGTATCTTAACAGTGATGCTCTATAGAGTTTAGTTAAGTCTTGGTGTCCTGCTATTGGTGACTTGTGTATTCATTCAAACCACTATGGAATCAAACTTTTGGGTACACATAGTAAGTGTATTTCGTCTATTTCCTGATGTCTTATGCGATACATCACTCCATATTTTAAACAATGGTACTTTAGCGAACGTATTGTTGTATCTTCGGGCTGCTCTCCATTTAAAGCTCCATGACGTTTGTATATATTGGAACTTTTTTCTGTGTTTGTATTAGCATTTCATTTGAAAAAAAATGTTCCGTTATAAGTACGTTATCTTCCAAAGCAATGGAATGGATTGCAAGGTTGTCTTTAGATGTTAACTCATTGTCTGTTACCTTTTCTTGGTTAGCAGTGTGTCCTTTCTTTTTATATTCTACTTTTTCTTCTTTTTAATGGTTTTTCTATGTCCTCTGCCTTCTCTGAAGATATTTTCTGGTATACCCTTCCCTTATATCGAAGTTAAAATCTGACAGGAGAATTCTGTATTTCGTATACTTCTCCATTTTATCATTTTGGATGTGTAGAGTTGTTAAACTTTTATTATGCGTATAAAGAGTGAAGTGATGGTTAAGTAGGTAATACTTGTATTTGCGTAAACAATAGACAATTCCAATCAGCTCTTTAGTTCAGGTGCTATACCTCTGTTCCGTCTTTGTCATTCTTCCTGAGCAGTATCACACTACCTTTTCTTCGTTCGTTCCAGGGCAATAACACATTAGTACGCCTTCAAGTTGATAGGTGCTCGCATCTGTGTAAACTCTTATCTGCGCTTTTGCATCAAAATGGGAGAGTGATGGAACATTTATTGTGTCCTTCTTTATTTGTTCGAAAAGTGACTTGAGCACTTTCAAGTTTCTCCACTTGGAGTCGGCGTCGTCTGCTACTAATTTTTATTACGTAAACACATACATACGTTGTTTATATTGTATTTTGTTTTGCCTTAGTATGTGTTTTACTGACACATATATTACATTCCCATTACAATATTAAGTGAACTTCGTACTGTTAATTTCAAAGTTGAATCAAGCTTGTTACATCAAGCTTAACTACACAGCAAAAATGAAAGGCACTTCGAGATCATAAATCTGAACACCGCTGTGCCTGTCCAGCTTGAATTAAACTTGTAATATTTAGTGCAATTCGTACTGACAATTTCAAACTTTCATCAAACTTGTTACATCAACCTTAACTACACAAGCCAAAATCAAAGACGATAAAACCTGAATACAGATGTGTACGTCCGGCTTGAATTAAATTTACAATTTTAAGTTAACTTATCACAGTCAATTTCAAAGTTGAGTGAAGCTTGTTTCATCACACTTAACTACACAAGCTAAGGTCAACTGCAAATCAAGGTTGTGTCATAAGCTTACATGCTATATGGGAAATATTATCACCAAGATAATTTTGAATCGTATTGAACGAGATTTGGATTTTAACTGATGTAAGGAGTAAGCCAGATATTGTCGTGGATTTAGCACAATGGACTACATACAAGTGCCATCAGACCAGTAAATAGATGTAAGTTAAGTTTATTCATTATGCATTAAAAGTGCTCAAAGCACACTATCATAAATTAAAGATAAATTGGAAATTAATTGTTGGTAAGTTGACGACAATACACGATACACATAGACGATACATGAGAAAGGCAATCAATCTTTATGTTATAAATTTAGCGTCATTAACAGCAGAACACAGAAATCCAAAAAGACAGAACAGATTGTTTACTGAAACACCTGCTTGTATGTGTTATTCATTAAAGGACTAGATTGAGTATTGAACCGCACATAATATTTCAGCTACGTAAAGACTTTAGTTTACGATTTAAAAAAAACATAGACGAAAAAATATTGCAAACACCTCAGTTCCACACCTGCTAGACGTGGTGAAAATGATGAAGCAGAATCACTGACGATGCACCATTCCCTGTGTTTCCAAGGAGATCGATAAAGGACATCATTGATTATAATCAAGGAAACATTTCAATAAATATCTAGATGAAGGAAAGCTCATCTCTCCTTTGCCTGCCTTCTAACTTGGCTTTGACTGTCGATCGCCGTCAATCGAGCACCGAGATTCTCCAGCTTACGTCAGAGAGAAAGATCAATAGTTACCAGTCCTACAAGGAACCCATCTGAGTGCTAGTTCGGAAAAGCAAGAAATCGTTGGTTGCACTTGAAGCCGCTGCCCACCAAACAACCATATACAAAATAATAGCTGCTAATGGCCACTACAGAGGGAACTGATATCAAAGACAGGCGAATTGGAGACAAGTTCAGGAGGAAGAAACGTACATGCGGGAGGTGGAAGAAACGTGAATCTTTGGAAATGAAGAGACAAGGCAAAAAGAAGGAATACGTATTATTGAGGGGTAAGTGGGATTTGTCCGACATCTATAGCTTGTTCTTAGAATCTTCGTCCTCATTTGCTCTAGCCATTAGTACTCATCAAATTGTCTATAATTTACGTGACCAGTGGGTCTCAGGTGCTAGAATTTGCAACTTGCAAGGATGGAATTTTAAATATCTCGTCAATATTCGGTGCATGTGCGATGCAGACATAGAGACATGGACTTCGTCGAATGATAGATAGGCTTCGGACAGACTCAATATTCTCTTATATATTTGAACTGTGCTATCATGCTGGAGATGCCTTCTTCAGAATCCAAACAGTTTTCTTAAAATCATGAACCTATATGGTTATTGCCTGACCGCATGGAGCGTGTTCATGCCGTGCTAGGTTAGCATACCATCGCAATTCGCGACGAGCAACCGCTACACTGTCATTGTTCTTATAATTAAGCTTTTACCACGAACGTGCGATGCCCTTACTCCACTTCCTCATAGCCAAATAACAAAATGTCTCTTGTAGATTTTTATGTTGTGCTTCAACACCTATCTTAAAATGTTGTCAGTTTAAAAATTATCCACTTGTTAATATAACTGATACGTATTTAGCGTCATTAATTATCACTATGGGACAAGAGTGATAGTTGTGTCTGATGGATGCAAAACCTTCCTGTTTACAAAGACTACAGAATAAGAAGTACAGGTAAAATTACTTTACAACGAACGCTGTTACAATGAAATTTTCATTATAGATATGTTTTTCGAAATCCTGCCGAAAACGCAATTTTCCTGTGTTAAAAATATCCATTACATCAAACGTCTTCATAACAAAATTCTTGTTACAACAAAGTCTTTTTCGAGTCCAGCTGGTATAAAATTTTTATTTTAAAACGAAATCTGAAGTTATTAAGATGCAATAGCGAGATATTTTTCGTTCGTTTCCATGTACACAACAATACGCTAAATGATAACTTTAATTGTAAATAAAACAAAATTATTTTGTCTTTTAGAATCGTGCTCTATCTGGATCAATCCATGAATTATATGACATGAAGAAAAATCAAGTTGTATTAACCAAGAAGTGTAATACATCATTTTACTCCTGAAGTGACACATTGTGTGGATAAAGTATGTATATTGCACTCATGCGAAGCACATGAAGTTTGATTCAGCTTGAAAATTGCCATAGCTAGAGGTAACCAAAGTGACCACCAATCAATGACACGTCCGTAACCATAAAATGATTCACAATATCATAACACTAAGAGAAATAGATGCATGTTATTCATGTTACAGACACAAAGATAGTTCGCATGTACTAATATATTAGAAAACTCTGTTGTCTAAGGGAATGTCAGTTCTGTCTGTATCAAGGTATGTATAAGAGGTTACGGCTATTTTGTATTTTTTATCACTTTGCTGTGCGATACTGAGGAATGTCTTGTCATCAGTGTATAAAGTAAGATCCTTTCTTATTATCAGAATCGTGACATTCTTTGCAAAAGATGTTAGAAAAAAGAAAACACAGTTTTATGTAATATGAACGTCACGTCCGTAATCGTGGATTGGTCCATCTTTTGAAAATTAACTGTAAAAGAAGCTCACCAGATACATTAGCAACAAGGCTGGCCATAAATTGCTTGTACTTATGTTCTTTCCCAATTGTACATATTTTTTATTTCTATTTTTAACAATGCTTACTTCCCGAGCTTTGAACAATACAGAATTCTCAAACTTAGCTCTATTACAGCGTAATTGTAGGAATTTTATTCAGGTCATAGGGAGTTTTTTCAATTATTGTTTGAATAGTACAACCCGACGCTAAATGACAAGATTCCCTAAAATAAAGTAAGAGAAACATGATGAGCCTCTCATTTGTAGTTTAGTGAACAAAGAGAGTTGTTGTGTTGTAGTACACCAATTGTGGTGAATATGGATATGATTATTGAAATAAACAACGTCAGCTCTCGATTGAAGTTAAATCTAAAATCATTGAACAGGTTAATAATGGAAGAAAGAAGGCAGACATTGGTAAAAAAATTGGCGATCCTGCAATAAGTACCCGGGACGTAAAGAAATATTATTTCTACCGTAGATAAACTTGAATATTTTGGTGAAAATATCATATTCTTGTTCTCCAATACGGTGTTCATTACAACGAATTTTCGTTATAACGAATTAAAATCACAGGTCATGTAAAATTCGTTACAAAGGGATTAACGTTTATCTGCATATCTTCAGCTGAAATTATTTCTATATAAGCAACTTGTGATCTATGTGCTATATTGGGATAGCCATACAGTGAAATAAAGGTAATATTAGAATATTCAAAATTCTAAAATTCACTCCAAGACGAGAAAGAATAAAAACTTTAATTATTCTAAAACCTCGCCTGCTGAAGTAAAGGAAACTACGAACTAAACTACAGTAAAGTAAAATGATGCCACCCCGTTTTGTCCAACTCTCCCCTACGTACTACAAGCAAAATGATTTAGAATTAATTACTTCTTATTTTACGTAATATAGAAGGTTTCAAAGTAAGCAATACTACCTGTGTTATTTATGAGTGAGTTCCGTGTGTACAGCAATTTTGGGATGGTGGAAAGTACATGGCGAGGATACTTAAATCTAATAATTCATTTTCTTCACATTTGTGACGTTTTTGGTTGTAGATTCCTGTGTAATTCATAGATGTAAATTAAATTCTTCCCTTAGAATCCACTTATATGAAATGAACCAAGCGACTAATGTTTTGCATTCTGGCCATTCGTAACAAAAAAGAGAAAAATAACACTCAAAAATAAGAATAATTGTGCTAAATTCCATAGAGCTGTTTTTCATGTTTTATTTCAACGTTGTATTTAACAGTGACTCTTTTGTATAAGAGCGCAACTTTATTTGTTTCCGTGATAAATGATGATGTGTGTTGTTTTCATAGCAGATTATTTCATTTCAGGATAGAAGGACCAAACTGGAAAATGGTCTTCCAACTATCTATTTTATTACTCCTACTTATCCTCGCAGGGAGCAAGCAGCAGAGTTGATAAGACTTGGACAAACACTCATGCATGTCCCTAATATTCATTGGATTGTTGCTGATGACAATTTGATTTGTAATAATATGGTGCTCCAGCTTCTGAAAAAGTTTGGTAAGTATTTATTAAACTGTTGGTATGGATTGTACAGTGTCAACGTGACATTATTTCTGACAAAGATTCCAGGCAGGTCAAATTCCGTTTGCCGTTTGGCGCCATGGAGTTCAGTAGAGTATATTGTGTGTTCAGAAATAGTGCGTCCCTTTTTGTAGGTTTTCCTTGTTGGTATTCTGTAATTTTTCAACTTATGAAACCATGTTCATAATCATCCAGTCGATGTTATTTTTAGAATTGTGAATCATTATGATTCATGATATTTTATGCTTTATGTTCACGTTTTTGTCCTTCTCTTACTTCTTAAAGATAATCCGAAAAATAATTATCCTCCTCTCGACATACTGTTTGTTACTGCACATATCATATTCACTGTCAACAAATGAGAGTTAGCAACGTAGAATATTTTCCTAAACCAAAGATTCAAAACTCACATCCTAACCATAGACATAAATTTTGCAAACCAAATTCCCACCTGGAATCATTCCTTTTTCATCAATAGACTCATCGCTTAAAAGCTACATACGGCCATGAATAAGTGAAGAGGTGGGAACTAGCCCTTTCTTATCGCCACGTGTGAACACGATATCCTACAAATCAAAACCCTCCTTCGCTACGGCTTCGGATCATAGACGACGTGTTTCTCTTCAGTAATACACTAGGAGCCACTGTTAATACATTTCCAGAGCAACTGATCCAGTTATGTGTTTTTCAGTTAACTACGTCCATATCTAAAATTTAAGCTACGATGCTCGACATAATCCCCAATCTAGAGAAGAACACATTCAGCACGTCTGTCACGTAAAACCAATTTACTATAGGCAATACTCACATTAATATAGTTCCCATAGCCACCAATAAAGATTTCTTTCTCCTTGTTCTCATAGGACTGCGTCTAATCTCTACTACTCTGATATCAAAATCAGGACGATATGCACTTACAATGTTAGTCTTTGTGCAGCATGATCCACATCATTTTCTCAACGGGAAAAGCATTTCTCTCCGTCTCTAGAAATCAGTTTTCACAACAATCTGACAGCAAAAATGGAACTTACTCAGCCATTTGTCTTTAAACGCGATTACGCATCGTATTGTATCCACGGTCCACTCTACACTATTGTCTATCTTACGAATGACATACTACCATCCACACAAGTGATCATGAAAAATCTTCGAAATCTAAAGTTGTTTCAGTTGTGAAAGTTAGTACGATTCTGCATTTTAAGGTCACGCATATAGTTACACCAGAAACATTTGAAATAATCGGTTATTACACTACTAATGTTTGGTGTATAGACGTATCATATGTGTAATATCGTGCAAAGCGAAGTTTATACATATATTATATAATGTAGTATTAGAATTATAGCTGAAACTCTTTTAAATATTCGTTACGTATGAATTGTGCAGAAAGTAATACAAAACAGAAATAAATTATTTTATAAAGCTTTTCAGTAGTTACAATTATATAAAGTTAATGTTTATGACATATCACTTCTAAATACTGTATTTTTAGAGACTATAATTTACCTTATGTCTGTGCTTTGATAGTTTAATACCAATATTTACAAATAAAGGCCTGAAATACTGCAATAATTTTATTTCAAACTCGATGCTTTGTAACATATTTGTCATTCTTTTGAAGGTATTCCATTTACTCATATAGCAAGCCCTATGCCACACATCTATCGCAAGGAAACTTTTGTACCAAGAGGAGTAGCAAACAGAAAAGCTGCTTTAAATTGGGTGAAGAAGAATGCTAAAAATGGTGTTATCTATTTTGGAGACGATGATAATGCGTATGACCTCAGGCTCTTCGATGAAATTCGTTATACAAAGAAGGTCTCAATGTTTCCTGTTGGTCTTATTGGAGAGTATAGTATAAGCTCTCCAGTGCTAAAAAACGTTAGTATTATTTTCGTGAATACTTACCATTATTTCCTATATGCTTCCGTCTTGTTATGACAACTCAGGTATCCATACCGCATCCTGCTTGAAAGTATATGCCTTGATTCAAATGTTATTGAAAAGTTTTATGAACATAAAGGCTATCAAAATGACATCTTAACCTACGATTAACCTAGGGTGAATGCGTATATAACGTTTGCTAAATCTGAAGTCAATGATAGCACAAGGCAAACAAGTTACTTGAAGAATTACTAGCTGTACCACAGAAAACCATACAGAGAAACAACTTACATTAATAAATATGTAGGGTAAATGTATCATTAATCTATCTTAAGGAAATATTTCGACGTTTGGGGGTATAACAAATTGGGTAATTATATTTCGATCCTCCTGCTGGGTGCGAAATGTACACCGAAACTGTCTCTACACGATCGTATATAGAAAGGTTGGAACCAGTTTTATTTTTTTAATAGAGGGCCCACCTTCCACCTTCTTTACCAACTACTGGAACTACTGTAAAAGTTTGCACAAAAATCCATTTCTGAACACCTTGAATTGCACTAGTAGTCGTCACTTAAAAATTGGACTGCACCAGTAGTCGCCAAGTTTTTGCCACTGAAACTACACTGGATTTTTCATTACCTAAAAGTATTTTAATTACAATTAGGAATAAATGTTGAAAGGCATATTACATATGGCATATTATATTTTACCATTTGATAAATAATAAACTGTACTTTGTGTATCTACATAACAAAATCAAATAATTACATTTTCTTTACTAAAAACTTCCATGATGCCTAAGACCATGATGACTTCTTAATCGATCAAAAGTTGGGATTTGTTTCTGAATAAATCAAATTTATTTAGAAATATTAATTGTGGAGGATACCGGTGTCGTATTTCAAGATAATTAGCAATATAAGGGATAATATGATAAATTCATACTTAAAATATTCACTTAGCGGGAACATTTGGAAAATGTATCTGGTCTACTCCGCCTGTGCCTCCCCCCCCCCCCCCACCTGCCTCAACTCACGAGAATCTTTGAGCCACTACAGCCACACATCATCTTCGGAAGTATACTTAATGTTTTTATAACCTTAAAAAATCACCGTGCAGCTCGGATAGATGTAATGTATCACCGTCCTCTTACAAATAAGGATATCTCGTAAAAGTACAAGTATGGCTCGTGCAATTAAACGTTGAACCAAGCTTAGAGACGTCAATCAAATCGTTCATATACAGACTATATTGAACATATACCTATCATTGGTTGTTTACCTAAACAGAGGTTTTACATAAGAAGATTTAGATTTTCAAAGGAGAAGTGCTCTTTCAGCTATGATAGTGCTTATTTGATATTTATACGTAAAACAACTTGTAAAATCAAGTTAGGTCAGTATCGCGATACCCCTTTAAATGTTTGAGTTACATACATCTAAAGACATCAGTGCTAAACTGACGGAAAATTCATATCAATTGTTGCTAATAACTGGACCCCTGTAACTACTAAAACTTGTAGTTCTGGTGGTGTATCGCCGATCCAACCAATACCAAAATAATCTACGCATAAAAATCAGTCAACTGATTGACACATGTCAGATTATTCGAGCAATCATCACATACCGTAGTAGTCGCCAGAGGTGGCGAGCACTAAGCAAACAGGAAAATTGTGTATGAGTATTGGCCATCCACTTAAAGTCTTCGGAAAACCAGCAAATGTTGGACATCCCATCACAGACGAATTCTGCGCTTCTTAAAACTCGAGTTCAGTCCTATAAAAGAAACATTATTCCAAACACATTACAGTTTTAATCAAAACATGCGCAAGATTTGCTTAAGCAAATACACTACAACTACCACTCTCATCGACCGTCACACGACATATTGATATGTTTGCCTCAACTGTGTCTTCTCATCGTGCCTTGACACTACAAACGTCATTTCGTGTCATCTGTTAAGCTTTGCGGATACCAGCTGTAATTTTATCAACTTTCTACCTGTTGTTGTTCCCTTATTTTCATAAATTTTCTGCGAAAGTGACGACTACTGGTACAATTGCCCTACCCATTTCTTTCTGGCTTCGAAGAAGTTTTTTTCTCACCAGTAAATGTCTCTCATCTCAATAGTTTATTTTCTTAAACATTAATATGACAAACATATTTTCTGATTAATTGCAGCACGTAATTGGTTTATACAGTCACATATCAGCTAAGAGGAATTGTTGGACTTATCATAGAATTCAGTTTACTAAGGTCTTTAAGAAAATAAGTTATTAAACTCACAGCTTTCTGCAGACGAGGCAAGAAAGTTAGTCGAAGCCAAAGAAAAATGCGTATATAAAACGTGACAAGCTTATAGAAGAATGCATGTATAGTTTAAAATCTGCATATATATTCATCTTATAGAATAGAATATAATGAAAAAAAAATACAATTGCATAATAGTATCCTTTTACAAACTGGGATGTAAAAATGCTATGAAAATGATGTGATTGAAAAGAAAACTTAATCAAGCTTCATCTGTCTTTGGTGCAGAAAAGTTATCATGCGGTTATCATACTTCAGTCAACAATAGTCAACATGACTTATAAATACCGAGCTCATAGTTCAATTGGTATAGCCTTAGCTTCCCATTTAAGAGATCCTTGATTTGAAACAAGCGCTTAACGGTGATGACTTTTTTTAGTCACTCCAGGAACATGCGGACATTTTACGTTTGCCGCATTCTTCCCAAGCTCTATCCCGGGTTGAGCAGTAGGTTCCTAAAAGCCCTAAATAAATTCGAATGTAAACCTCAGCAGCACATAATAATTTTTGAAACCTCTTAAACTGAGTTTCATTGCACACGCTGAACGTTTCATTACAATACCCTAGCACAAAAGGCACGTACAACAATAACATCTCCAAAGCGATATTTCCAAATTTCTAGAAGCTATCCTTAGTGAGTGTGTGTTTTAAGCCGTTATATTGTTTCTTGTGTCAATCGCAGATTGCGTGTATAAACATACCTGATCATTGCGTATTCTGGGAAATAAATTGTAACATTTATCATTGAGATGCCAAGCACTTTGTGGATGTTTGCTTTATCGGGAAAATTACGGACCTACATTAGAGTTAAAAGTGAATTTTAATTAATCTTATTTTACAAGTTAACTCAGTTTCTGCATTTATTATACAAATTTAGAAAGACAATTAGTGTTGTAATGTAGTATAAATTCAGATCATTGTTACTAGTAGTTCGTGTACACTGAAGTTATCTTCCAACATCGATGTTTCATATTTTATCTTATTTATTGCAGATGCTTCAGAGATAAGAGTTGTCATCTTTCCTGTTAATTGTATATGGTATTTTAAGTCAATTTAGAATATGAGTTTATCGAATAACTTTCAGTTTCTTGAAATTAATTGTTGCAAAGCGTGAGTCCGAATCTTATAGAGATATCATTTTTGTTTATAGACTTTTCTGTACTGAGTTCAAATTTCATCTAGTTTCTTTATCTCCGCTTAATAGGTTTCAAGTTACCCACAAGTAATAGGGGGCTTGACAAATGTTTTCAAGTTATCTGCAAAATCTCTTGTGTTGAACAACAAAACTGTGGAATGGTTTTATACATAATAGTAGTCTAACACTAATTTCTGAACGTCTATAGGGGTGTCCGAAATATAACATTGATCAAAAAGTGTCCCTTTTTGAAGCGCGTCACTAAACGGAAAATTTTACAACAGTTTGAATGAGAGAAGCTAGTAAAACATGTCAACACCGGCGTGTTGCCAAAAAAAGAAAATTCTTAACTTAAGCAGCAGAAACCTTACTAATATATATATAACATAACACCACAGAACAACTAAAACTAGTTGAATTTTAATGTCGTTCATTTTCAGGAGAATGTGAAGGTGCAGTTTTGGTTTGATTACATACATTGAAGTACGAGCGTGAATGTTTTATAAGCAAACAAAGTTATATTTTCGTGCAAATTATCATTACACAAACAAGAGAATGACAAATTCTAGAAAGTTTTTCACAGCGATTTGAAACACAATGGATATGTATTGAGCACAATTAGACTCAGTTTCTCATAGAAAAGAGTCGACGAAATGATCTGATCGCAGAAAAATGCACAATCTACCAACATCGAGAGATAGTTTGTGAAATATTACTTTATATTCTGCGTTGAATATTTGTTTTGAGTTGTCAGATAGTGCAGCATTTAGGATTATTTTATTTAAATTGTTTGTTTAATGTGAATCTCTGTCAGTACATTTCTCTATGTTGAAAAATCATAATTGCAGCAGATTCTGATTTAAGTATTACAAAAATACACCGTAAGCGTTACTTTTCTGTGCTAGTTTAGCATCTTTCTCAGTCAAAACACCAATCAGAGTGTTGATTAGTGTTTTGTTTCTGAGGAAGGCGTTGATAGAACACCAAAATTGTAACGCTTACTCTGTGTTATTTCTGTTATAAAATGTAGAATGTTTATCGACCTATTTTAATGAACTAAAGTATGGACACAAGGTCTCAATATAATTATATTCACAAATGTAAAACTGATTTTAAAAGAGTTAAATCAAGAATATTTTATTGTGACTAGATAATCATAAACAGATTGAACATGCTTTTGAAAAGTAGAACGAGCTTTAGCGTAGTGGGTATATTCATAATACTATTTATCACGAAGCTGTTAACTAGATATTACTATTGCAGGGAAAACTTATTGGATTCTTTGACTCGTGGCCTGCTAAGAGAAAATTTCCTGTTGATATGGGAGGCTTTGCTGTATCAGTGGAATTTCTCCTTGTTAATCCAAAGGCAACAATGCCTTACAAAGCAGGGTATGAAGAAGATGGTTTTCTAAGAAGTTTACATCTGAAGTTTGAAGATGTAGAACCTAAAGCAAATGGATGTACTGAGGTAATTAACCATGGTGAAATTATCTTGATGATTGTCTTATATTAATTTACATACCTTAGTGCACTTGGTATTTTGGTCCAGTTTACTAACAAATAACTTCATCTCATTTTTATTCTGCTATAGCTGTTAAGTTTTTAAAATCATAAAAAAATATATGCCTCAACTGGGACCCGAACCCAGAACATTGGAAACTCATCCAACCACAGTATTCACGTGGTCAGCACATGCCTATTGTCATATACAGCACAAAGCATAATAGTATTTCTTGGAAGTTGTTCAAGTATCCAAACTGTAATCGTATTCAGTTATTCATGTGTCAGCTCGAATCCGAATCTGTCACTTGCCGGTTGTATACCATTCATAATACCACCACAACATGGCTAAATCCCTGTGCAAATAGAATATTCCTTACACCTGAGTAAACACTCTCCCAGCTCCTCAGGGCTGGTTATGAGGTTAAGGCACTCCACTACACGGGGAGGTTTTGTTGAAGAATTTTACATTGAAAAAAAAAATGATGTTAATAGACTTTTTTAAAACAAGTGAATCTCAATAGACTAGAGAGAAACTTTCTATACACACAGAGAATTGGCCGTGCAGTTGCAGTGCTATGGGCAGCATATCCTACCGGCAATCTGGAATATTGTGAACATCATATTCAACATCATCAAAAATAAGGTCGTCGAAAAATTATCTTTTATCGCACCACCCAATCTCCAACATACATTGCTGCAGCTCACTGTGCAAATTCATGCCTACAAACACTAATCGTATCACCTATCTTGCAATATATTTTTTTCCTCGGGACTTCCTAAATGAAATGTTTCATACAAATATCAGCCTAAAACTTAACAACTCTCTCTCTCTCTTATGCACCTGTTTCTATCCGTGACAATTTATGGTTTCTGGATAAGACTGATGGCCAGTAAACTGTGTCTTGAATATTCCATGATTTGCTTGCTCAACAAGGTGTTGACTAATTTTATGTAATTGGTAGAACGTCAATCTTTATTACAAAATTTACATATATCGATATGTTTGAGCTTCCCAATCTGAAAAAAGTAGTTTTTATCCCCTTGTCCATTCTTTACGCATGGACTATTTCCAATCGTTACTGAATCTTTCACTTCTAATTGCTACAGATCGCAGCCATAGTTACTCAATTAGTAATCAGTGATTATTTTCTGGCAAGTATGCCGGGTAGAGGTAAAATTCAGACATTCAATGCTCATTGAGTATTTCCCACTGCGTGTTACAGGTAGCTACAATCCAGTCTGTTTATCCAGATACGTAATTCCACTAAGTGCAACTTGTCTTGCTTGGAGCATACCTAGACATAACTAACACAATGTATTTCTTTTCACGTAATTCATTCATTAATATTGTTTATTTACATGGATGGTCATATTATTTTTTTTTATTTCAATGTACTGTCCACTGTTACAATGGGAAGGGCAAAATCATAAATACCTTACCTGTTGCTTTCGGTTTCGCATTTAATTAAAATACTTACATTTACTTAAATTACTTACTTGCATTTAATTGAGATTTGTTTTGTAGTTTGTAAGAATTATGCTGACGCTAGCCTGTTCTACTGAAGACGAAACCTCGGTCAGGACTTCTATAATTAATTGTTTACATCTATACTGTGGATGGATCACTTTGTTTACAATGACATTCTACATTATTTAACAAAACAGTACGCGGTGGACTGTTTAAATCTATTATAATGACACAATTCTACTCGCACTACCCCCCTTCACTTCAGTTTCTCTTCATAAACAATATAGCAAATTAGCAAATCTTAGTACTACGTACTGTGATAGTTAAATAAAAATTAGCATTTAGATTTTGTTATTTAAGTTATATTTATTGCCCAGACAGGCAGTTAAGATTAAGCCGTGACGCGTCTGAGGAACGGTATGTGGCAAGCTTAGCTTAAAGGCTGTTTATCTAGTCCATAAATATAAGTTAAATAGAAACCAAATGTTAGACCATAGAATAAACAATTACTTAACTCCTACAGTACTTCGGGACGGGCGTAAGCCATAGTGCTGTTACCGCCCATACAATTCATTTTATCTTTTATCCTACAGTACTTACTTCCGTGACTGTACAATTCAATATACTACTCACGACGGTCTAATGTTTGAAGTGTTTGAATGAGTTAT
>JAGDQP010042676.1:355-16471 GCA_022664845.1 Lepisma saccharinum
CAACGTAAAGTTGTCGAAACTCGTCACACGTCATGTGTTGCACCTCCGGGTAAACCAATTACTTACCTCCTATTTCGTGCGTTTACAGAATGTTTGTTGTAACCTCTTCTCTGATCTATCTACGCATTTTTCATTATTTCACCATTCACACTCCTCGTTTTTACTACTGCTATATCTCATTTATGAGTCCAGCTTACACATCGCATTTCTCTCTGCCGTCACCATCCTGTGTTTTCTCCAGTTAGTTTAGTAACTCTCCCATCTTTAGGACTTGGCTACAGTGCTACCCAGCTTTCAGTATGACACACTAGTCGCTTTACGTTACCGTTCCTCTCCAACTTTTTACTATTCCTTTCCGTGGTACGGTCTTACCAGAGAAAGCCAACTTTTTTAAAAAAAATTGTGTCTCTTCTTGGGCTTTTACGGTGATGTTCGATGAACATAACCAACCCCTTTCCACCTTATTTAATCCATTATATAACATGTTAAGCCCTACTTATTAGATTACTTCCTTGCTTTTTCTGGAGTATCGTATGCTTCAAAATTTGAGGCATGTATTCACTGATTTTTATCAATTGCATTCCCAGGTACGCATCCAATTCAGACATTCAATGAAAAAACTGAGGGAAACATTTTAAAGTCGAAATATATTACACACATCAAAAAGCAGGAAATCCAAAATATAATCAAATTATAAATATACCTAATGATATTTGAATTTTATTTAAGGCTTTTACGTAACTTTGGCTCAGGTCGAATGGATGATAAGAAGAATTGGGAGGAAACGGGAGAATTCCGAGAACATCGAACGAGCCTGGATCAAACCTGGGACCCCATGCACCAAAGGTGAGCGCTCTGCTACTGAGTCACCGTGGCCCACCTAATAAATTAGTAAAGTAAAGTTGAAAAGGTAAAATTATCACCTGTGCGATACGCACGTGCCGGGGATGTAGAAGTAACGCTCCACGCACTCTCGATCTACGGTACGAAGAGAAGTGAAATAGTCAGTTCCACGCTCGACCGCCTTTATCTTCCAAGCTGCCCAGGAATAAAAAAGGAAACTCTGGCACTCAATTTGATAGGAAGTTGGGTGCACCTCAGAGCGCCAGACATGGGAACTCTGAAGAAAACGCTCTAGCGCCGTGGCCGGGTTTCGAGCCCAACGCGCCGATCAGTAGTCTGACGCGCTACCGCCTGAGCTACGGCGACTCCATTAATGAAATAATACAAGGGTTATTAAAGAATAAACCACACATGCGGAATATAACCCGGGATTTGCAATTGAAATTCACAACTCTACCTGTAAGCTGCGTGAATTTTGGAAAAGAGTATCATACTTGAAATGCATTAAAGAACGGATGTTTTCAAACAATATTTATATGAAAGCTGAGTTTAACCTCGCCTGGAATAACTTCGTAAACTTATTTGGAAATGTAGAACCTTTTATTTTGGAGAATTAAAGATATTTAAACGTAATATGCTATAACGTTACCTTGAAAAAACACGTTCAGATAAACATTCAAAACGGATGTTGGCTCTTCCATCACTGAATCCATAATTATTAGTTCCATAATTCATTTTTTTACGGTAAGTGTACATGTAAACGAAGTCATTACAACTTCGAAAAGGAAATAAAAGCCTTTAAATAGCATGCGTTCTTTCGAAAAAAAAAAAACAAAAAAAAAACATAAGAGTAGCAATACGAAAATTTCGGTATATGTTCGTATGACAGACGGTCGGCTAAAGGTTAAAGATGTATTTCCGAGCCTCATCCATTCGTACTATCAAAAACGTATACTTGTCCCGCTAACCTTCGACAGTGTTGCTTAGCAACAAAGCGAAACTTCTGGCGTTTCAGTTGGAATCAACATGGAAAGTCGGACAAAGCTCTTTTTTAAAACGATTGTTTATGATTTTAAAAGTGTTTTAAAAGATACTGACTCGCTGAAATACTCAAAAACGCTGCTGACGATGCTGCTCCATTACACACAACAGGTTTTTTTATATGGTTTGTGGAATTTAAAACATGGTATAAATTCCTTCGAAGATGACGAGAAAAGCGGTCGATTATAGCCAGCAGTTAATGAAAATAGAACTGTAAAGTACACATAGAGGCTTAGAAGCAATCCTGCAATTCACATTTACAGCAATATCCATTATTTTATGAAGCAATTAAACTAACCAATTAACTCTATAGCTTATGGAACTAGCAAGTTCATCGCCGCAGTAATAAACATTCGCCTTTGGAATCTATCGTGGGCAACATCCAGCCAGTTTTCTTCTTGAGCATCTATCTACCTCTGGAAGATCTATTCTAATACGTCTCGGTCTTCCCAAAGGCCTCTTTCTCTCCGTTTAAACAACCAAGATGGAAGATAATCTTCGTTTTTCTCCCATCCGTGCCCATCTTAGCCTTCGTGATTTCATTATTCTTATAATGTCGGGTAAATCATACAGTCTGTGGAGTTCTTCATTATGTAGTCTCCTCCATTCTCCGGTCAACACGTCCCGTATACCTTTCTCAAAACCTTATTTTCAAGCACACGTCATTTATGTTCATCTGCTTGGGGCGTACTCCAACTTTCGCAACCGTAAAGTATTAACGGCAGAATAACCGTTCTGTGTATTTTTATTTTCAGCTTTCTTGATATTAAACGCGAGGTTAGGAGTTTCTGAACTGAACAGGAACATGCGTTGCCCGATGCTAAGCGACTTTTTATTTCTTTCGTGACCTCGTTCTTGCTAGTTACATATGCTCTCAATAACTTAAATTTATTTACTCTCCCTATGATCTCATTCTTAATTGTCATGTATCTATTTCCTTCATCCTTTGTGTTTCGGGTTGTTATGCATTTTTTCTCTCTCTACGTCCACCTGTAGACCTATCTCATCGCAAGCTTCTACTAAAACATCGGTGTTAATTTGTAGCGCATCTATATGATCCCCTATTAAATATACATCATCAGCGTATACGAACAGTTGGTTTAAGCCATTATTTTTGAAGCAATAGGTAGAGAAAGATGATTAGAATTTTCTCCTCCAAAAGTGGTCAAATGGCAACTGTTGTATTGAAGAATCAAAACGTTCACTACCTAATATGCTAAAAAAGTTCCAGAAAAGATTACCAAATGCTGGTTTCCGGGGCATTAGGATGCAGCACGTACAAACGGAGCGACTTTCTGGAGAGTACACTTGTCACAGTTCTCAGCCACTCACCCTAGAGTGCAAACATCGCATCCTGCTACAGTATGTCTTGCTTTCCCATTTGGTGAAGAATAGACAGAGATCGGTGATCATCATCATCAGGGGAAGCCACCGCTTTCAGAATTGCTTCTGGAGTATACGAAGCTGAGGAACACGGACTGAATATTTGTATCCCAAAATTTCATCTTCTCTAAATGTTACAGCCCTGTTTAATTAATATTTTTTATTTTAAGGCCTTCAGGACACTGTATAGCTCAGCTCGACTAGTTCGCTTGCATCCTTCAACTTTTATTGATTTCCCTGTATCCCACAACTTTTGTAGTGATACTCGTAAGAGAAAAAATTATTCTCATAGACACACACACACACACACAAAAAGCATAAATAACTCGTCTACTCAACGAATAATCAACCATAAGAATGTTCAATACATGATGTTCATAAACTTACCTAAGAGTACATACGTAAACACAACATTGAACACAGTCGTTAATGAGCGTCCAACAGTATAAAATGCAACTCCAACATATTTCAAACATAAATTGTTGAATGTTATCATCCCAATGAAGAGCAAACATAATGGAATGATCTGAAAAACAAAACATTTACTGTAAATTTTAAAAGGAATAAAGCAATAGGTTCTTCCTACCAATCTGGAAATCTTCGAGAGAGAGAATTAAGCCATTAAGGGCACAGAGTAACATTAATACGAAGACTGTTATGTTAAAGGACAATCTTTATAAGATGGATGAAAAGTACACATATTTTGAAATAGGATTAGATACTACTATTCCATGTTCCTTATTTGTTCAAGAGGTTTCCTTATTATTTACTCTCTGTAACTACGTTTATTACATGTACTTCAAATACAGGTGATCATACAAGGAAATACTGGAGTATAAAGTCCACTTTCGGTTGTGAAACGCTCTTAGGGTCAGTTCTACAATCAACTGCTAAACTTCTAGTCAGCGCTAAGTTGAGGCCAACTCTGATTTTGGCCAATGAGACTTGGCCTCAACTTAGCGCTGACTAGAAGTTTAGCGGTCGATTGTAGAGCTGACTCTTAACCAGCAGAGAGGAAGAAGGGAATACAGGACACTTCAGGACATCCGACTTTTGAAGCATTAGAATTTCAAAGTTAACTTTCAAGGTTACTCATTATTACAGCGTAAGGTGTACTCGATTAAATACGTTCCAGAAAAAAAAAATGAGATCCGTGACAACGTCCTATCACAATTGTTACTGGTACATGAAGACAGTTCCTGCTAAAACGCCGAAAATGAAACCTTTGATAACATCTATTGAAGTGCATATTTATGTTATGCTTAATAAGGCTTGAAGAAGTATAAATTTAGATGTTGGTAGATCTTTGAAATTGAATATGTCGCATAAACTTTATGGCAGTGTTCATTTTTTTTTTATTTATTTACCGTATGTATACTCGGGTACATAATGTCACATTCACAGTCAAAAACTGACTGAAACATCTGATGAGAAAGAGTCAGTCCCACATGAATTGACTAAGTACTTTAATTGAGCCGACATCTATACAATTACTCGTACATAAACCCATTCTGTGCATCGTTGTGCACTGTGGGTCAAGTATTTGAACTTGTATTTTTTGTTTATGGCCTTTAGGCATCCAAGGCTCAGGCCAGGATAAGGGAGAGGATGTGGAAAGGACCCAAGTTGAAGGTACAATCCCGCCATTTGCATGGTAATTTGAATAGGAGCCCTGCCCGCTACCTTCCCTATTGCTTTTCCCACTACTGTAGCAAAGAGTAAGCCAAGACCACCTAGCCTTAAGACACTGTACGAAACAGCAATGTTCTTTTAGACAAGACGATAAATAAAACCATCACTTGATCATACTACATATGGTGGACCAATCTTTCTATTACTAATCGTACATAAAAATTACAACATTCATAAAAAAGATCACAATTATTATCGCATCTCCATAAAAGTATGAGCGAAGGATATAAAGAGCGACACCATTCCAAAACTGCTAACCCTGATTTGATCAACTCATGTCGCCATTTGAATTTCAAGAGGATTCGCTCCCAACTCAACAATTTCTTTAAGAATCCTCTTTTATGGATGGTTGTCAAACAGTTTTATTCTCTTTGCTTACCGTGTTCCCCGTTTTAAAAATCGCACTTTTCGAATACTGACAAGTAAGACGCAATTATCTGGGAATAAAAGCTATATCATATAATGGGTCTATGTCGTCCTCTTCGCAACGTACAAACATTAAGCACATAACCGACATTAAAACTCAGATTGATTTCAATTTCTTGTTAAGATCAGCGTAAAGATCTTTCAAGGAACTAGAATTCAATTGCCCACTTTCAATTGTATATTGGTGTAAGTATTGAGCGTTGTAATAGAAAAATGTAAGCAGTCATTTTCAGCATTTCAACTAAAATAGAATGACTTAAAAAAAGTAAAATTACAGGAATGGGGAAGGAGACTAATCCACCATATTCTTTAGGAATAATTCTAAAGATTCGAAGTACGGAGTCGGAGGAGAAGAGCACATGAATTTTTCCTCGATTGCGTTAGCTTAGACACACAGACCAATAGTGTATTAAAATAGGGAATTATGGGTACAATAACAAGCATACGGATATGCCTATATATTTTTAAGAAATGAGAAATCTATGAAACGACGCTTTTATAAAGGAAAATACAAAATCTGAGCCAAATTTGATAATTCTATACAAGAAAAATGACAGCAATATGAAAAATTCTGTATCTGAGAGATAGAACAGCATTAAGTCCAATCTTGGTCAAAACGTGGTCAAAGCAGTTTTGTGCAGCATTCGAAAGCTTGGTTGCTCTATTCTTGATGTAAACATGTTATTTTTTTTTTTTAAGTGTTTCTACATGAAAGGAAGAATCTTCTCGTTTCACGAAACAAGGATTTGTGACTTACACTCTTTAAGCTGTCATGTACAAAATAAATTAAACGTGTATGCCACAGCTGTTAGTTTACTCATATTACATCAAGAAAATAATTCTTAAAAGATGAGATGGAGCGGTAGAAAGTATCTGGTTTTGTTCGAATGAACATGGAACCTATAATCACCTTCCTTAATTTCAATAATTGACTACCGCATATCTTATTCATAAAATTGTGAAAAGGTAACCCAAATAAGCGTATCGTTTCCTATTCACATTTATTCTACAACGCTCGACAAACTAGATACTTATTGTAAAATTCTTATTTAGAATTAAATCATGTTAAAATGGATTGACTAGTTAACTTTTTTTTTTCAATTCTTACATCTCTCTTCAATAACTTAACTTCACATTTTCAGTGTCTAACATACCTTTCTCATTGTTTCCAAATCCAGAGGATTTCCATTAGGAAACCTAATGGAAGGAAACCATTTTGTCAAAGTACTCAAAGAAAAACAAACCAAGGATGACACAAAACACTGGAACCATGTTACAAACAGAGGAGCATCCAGCTTTACAGTCTGACTTCCGAGTAAAGTTTTGTTAATAAAAACTGTGGATATGGACACTATCCTGAAATAAAGAAGAGAAACTCCTTATAGGAAACTACTTCGGCGACAAAATAATAATAATAATAAACATTATACAATATTAAAAACATTCGTTAACAGCGTGTGCAAGCCACACAACTAAGTGCACGAGAACACGTCGCAGACACATAGTGAGTACGATCGTTAAATATAAAACTTGTCTAAAATAAAGGGGGTAAACATTCACATTTATTTTAGGAAATTAAGCTGAAAGGTTACAAGGGCAAGTCTGAAGTACCACATAATATTAGAAGGAAAATGATTTAATATGATGTTAAAAAGAGAATCCTTTTCAATGACAATACATGCAGTGTTTATAAATAGTTCAATGCTCCTTTGTATAGATCTCTTAAATTTATTTGCCTTACTCTTTTCCTCTATTTTCGTTCCCCATGAAGTTCATCAAATCAAGGTTTCGTGCCGTTTTCTCTCACCTACATGTATTTTCCTTGCGCCCTTCACTGTGCCACAAATTGGCTCTCACATCTCATTCACATCATCTTTATTATTACTCGAGTCAGCTAAGATTTCGAACCGATTTGAGAATTCGTGTTGTTAATCTAGTCTTACGCGGATTATCTAATAGTGTGTTTAATCCTTTAGCTTTCCCTGTTCGTGATATGCAACTCCCCCCTCCCCCCAGTTTATGATCACTAACTGTCATCTTCCACTCTTCTGTAAGCTCTAACGTCCATAATGTTGCTATATCCTTGTCTACCTACTAATACGTGATCGATCTGGTTGTATGTTTTGCCATCCGACGATATCTATGTTTGTGTCCTTGTATTCAAAGTATCGCGAAAGATATATCAGTCTTAAGCCATTGTTGCTGACTTCGTGAAGACCTGATTTGCCTATAGCAGATCTAAAACTTTGTTCTATACATACCAACCATTGCGTTGAAATCCCCAACACAAATTGTGTATTATACTTCGGTAATCGCTCAAATAATCTTTCTATTTCATCATAAAATGTATCTTTATCGTTATCATTAGAACAAAAATCGAATAACCATTCGTTGAGGCCTTCTAAAAGCTGTATAAAACTGCATCTATCTCATTTTGGACGTGATTCTGGCTCTCAGGTACAGATATTACCCCAGGAGAATTCATAGAACCAACATTTTTCCTGTATCTTGAAATGGTTTAGCAGTGTAGTTGCGAACTCTACGACCTTGCAGTTGCAGTAAAGGCAAACATCCAAGATGCTTCTCTGTCAATCTCTGAGCCTTGCAGATGTAATTCATCTTCACCCTCAGGATGGTAATAATGAGGGCGTTACTTTCCTTCACCATGATACTTTTTGTTTGTGACTATCTTTCCTTGGCCTTTGTAGATCCCTCTACTACCTGCAAGAGACCAGTACTGGTTTAGGTCCACCCAGGAATATTTCCGGCACCCAGCATATCTAGTCGGCAATTCCCCTATCCTTTACCTGGGGTGGCGCCTAGTGGGAGACCAGTAATTCCAAACCGGCATAGCAGAGATTGTACAAAATCCATGAGATCTATACAGGAGACATTAAGGCACAAAAATTTTACCAATTAATGTACGCATCACATAAAGTAGATCCGAGACGGTGTACACGAATTTATTGGCTGCCATCTTGATTTTCCTTGCAGCGCTCGCTATGGAACTCGTTTTCTCGAGAACCATTCGGTTGATTTCTATGATTTTTTTTTTTTTGGTAGGAAAAGGACCACAAATCACTAGATATATGTCAACGGTGTGAAAAATATGTAACGTACAATGGAGTAACTTCGACAGCTGTGGGTTAGGGTTGCTGTTACACTTTGACACTCACCATGGCAACCCCATACATAGTTCCTTGCAGGGTGGTAGTGATGAAAGTATAGAAAAATATTAAAGGCATACTTTAAATAGGTAAATGACATGTATTTTCCTGCCAAAGATACCTCATTCTACCCATATTGAACACTATTTTTTAAAATTTACAATTATTCACCAACTAAACAAGCCGGTACTACATTTCAACTTATTAAGAGGTCTTTCAAAAAAAAAAAAAAAAAAAAAAAAAAAGACCTTCCTGAGAACAAATTAATCATACCCGTTTTCTCTGTCGGTCCTGATAAGTTGAAAAATATCACGCTGAGAATCAAACGTATTTCAAAGTGTAGTTGGTGACTCTAGCCCTGTGCAAACAGATCCACGATGCGTCAGAAATGATAGAAAACGAGTTTGTTGACAAAAGTGAGACAATCACTTAAGACAGGAAGCGTCTACATGCACCCCTGGAACAAGTGCTTTGCTACCCCTTTTTCAGGGAGAAAGTAGCATGGTTTCCTATGGCAAACATGGTATGGAGGTCATGAAGTCTACAATCCTAGTCAAATACCAATGATGGCTGTAGATCAGCCCCTGCTCTGGCAAAACAAATCCAGTGGTTTTCTTCAGATAATGGCAATTTGCAAGAGAATTCTTTCACTGTAATGTTTGGAGGTCTGCATATAGAAATGGCTCTTTGGAAAGTTGCAGGAGACTGGGCAGAAAAATCAGGCTGGGCCCAGAATTTAACTGGAGTAGCACCATCACGTACAGCACAGCATTTAACATCAGTGACCCATCCAACAAAAGCCAACTATTTCCACCAAATTACTGAATTGGACTTTGTATCCATTAAAAGTACAAGCTTTAATGGCGGAAACTGGACGTGATGAGGAATTTGAAGCCTAGACAGAATATAATCAGATAACTGGTCTTATGTCACTGAAACTATCAGAGAAGGATTTGACAAACAACGGGTATTTTGTAAATCACGAAGACCATTTTCAGCTATTACCCCTCGACCAAGCATACAAGGTTGCTAAACATGGTTCAGGGGCTAATGGATTGTCTATAATCTTCATTTATCTTTCACTTCACTAACTCTAAGATTTTCGGAACCACCACTATCGGCGCACTAACAAACGTTGACCATAGGATACTATCCTGGGCAAGATCAAGCCAGTTCTCATCACGTTTCAGCCTGGATAGCTTCCTGAGAACCTTATTTTCAAACACACATAATTTATGTTTATCTGCTAGGGTCGTACTCCAACTTTCGCAACCGTAAAGTATTACCAGCAGAATAAACGTTCCGTATATTTTCAATTTCAACTTCCATGAAGTTAATCGCAAGGTTAGAAATTTTTGAACTAAATAGAAACATGGATTTCCCGATGCCAAGCGACTTTATTTCTTCCGTGACCTCGTTTTTGCTCGTTACATATGCTCCCAAATATTAAATTTGTTTAGTTTCCCATTGTTCTCATTCTTAATTGATATGTTTCTATTCCCTTCATCCTCTATGTTTCAACTTGTTGTCGTGTAATTTGTTTTCTCTACCTTCTCCTGTAGACCTATCTCATCACAAGCTTCTACTAAGACATCGCCATTACTTTGCAGTGCATGTACGAGTCCCCTATTAAATCTACATCATCCGCGTATACGAACTGTTTTGGTTTAAACAAAGTTCATTTTTAATCTTGGTTGGTAACCTTTTCTCAATGATTTTACACGATTTTATAGGTCACGAGCTCCGTAAAAACTTCCACACAAAAGAAGGTAGTTCCCTACATTAAATACTTCTGTCATATGGCGTTGAATGTGCTTAAAATGCTGTTACTTTCATTATTTCGAATGCGTAGGATGCCTAATGGGAAGAAAATCAGGGGTTTATGTAAGTAGCCTTACTACTTTGTATATATATATATATAAAACTTTATTTTACATGGGCCAGTCTATGGCCATCACGATTCGACTCTTTACACCTAGTTAAAATCCACGAACATTCATGCCCCTTCCGGCCCTTTCTACTTTGTGTTCACTCACATCATCCTTGAATTTGCATCACATTCTGCATTCTACAAATAGCAAATAACATATGACGTACGGGTCATTCCAGGTCAAATCACCCATTAATGTAAGGCTATGACACCCACAATCTCAGATTTTGGTGAAAGTTTGGACAAATATTCATTACTATCTCCTAACTTACACCTGAAATTTTATTTAAAGCTATGACACATACTTTTTTTTTTTTTTTTTTTTTTTTTTTTTAATTTTTTTAAACGTATTTTGTTTTTTTTTTTTTTTCGCAGCTCGGAATTGCCAGCCAAATGAGCAAAAAATAAACAAAATATTTAATTTCTCAGAAATGATTGAAGATAAAGAGTTGAAATTTTTAAGGTGTCTTTCCTAGGCTATTTACTTTCAGAAAAATATGAATGGGCCACTAACAAACTTTTTAAAAAAATATATTCTGTAATATTTGTTTTTTCCAATTTCACGACATGGATTATGAAAAACGACCACAACTCAACTCTCCACCAACCAGCATGTTATTTTTTTTTTTTTTTTTTTTGATTTTTCCTTAAATTATTAACTATCTAAAATGGCATAAATATTAGTGGTTATCATAAAGCTCAATATTTGAACCAATTATTTTACCAAGTGCTATTCAAACAATAAAAATTATAATATTTTACACACACATGTAAATTTTACAGGTAAAAAAAAAAATATATCACTCAATTTAAGGGAGAAACCTTATTTAAAAATTTTGTTATCAAAATATCCAACCAACAGTTCCCCAAGAGACAGAAGAAAGGAACCTGTAGCAACCTGCAAACAAACTTCAGTCTTACTTTACTTCTCATAGGTGAATGGTCTATGTTGGTGTAATTTATTTTTTAAAACAAAATGTGAGTGACTAGGAGTGAATTGGCCAAGAAAGGAACAATAAGTATTTAAATACTTTATCAACAAGTGATATTTTTACTTATATCAATTTTACTAGTTACATAAAAATATGGAAAATCTAAACAAATGTAGTATTGGTATTTTTTTTTTTTAATTCAGACTGTCATCTAACTACGGTATTTATATATCATCAAAAAGTGTTGTAAATACATTAGAACTGACTGAAAATGATAAAGAAATTAAAGAAATTATTTTGTTACGAACTTCAATAGAACCAAACCATTTTACTACAGTTTGTGCTCATCACAATCACTATTTTACTACAGTCTATAAGAGTCACGAGAGGAATTATTGTGATCCAACCAAGTGTCATAAAAATCTGTAAAGAAAGCTTTGCGGACTGTAAGTTTGCCTTTTGCAAAGTCTTTGATTGCAGGTGGCAGCTCAGTAAAACCTGGTCAAAAACTTTGCCACAAACGCCGTAATTTCTGTGCGGAAAAAATTAAAGCAACAGGCAACACTAGCAGTAAAACTGAAGACCCAACCGTTTCTATAGATGATAGTGAATATATATATATATATATATATATAAATGTACATTGAGGAAGCAAATAAAACTTTAGATGACCTGTTCTGTACTCCCCTAAAATTTCATGCAATTGATTCCCACAGTAAACATTCCTATGGGAAGAGGAAATTAAAAAGTGTTACTAATGTCCTAAAAGAAAAAGTATCACGAGCTTTAGAGTATCAAGTTGAAATTTCTAGTAGTGAAAATGAAGATCCTGAATTTTTAAAGAAAGCTAAGGACTTTGACATAATGAGAGAGCTCCTTAAAAATAAGGTTGGTGAAGTTAACAGCACTATCATCTTGGAGTAAGGAAGCTTAAGCAAGAAAAAGGAATATTATCCCTACCAAGACCGAAAAAGGGTAAAGTTATTCCTGAAGAGGTTGTACAACGTGTCAAGGAGTTTTATCACAATGATGAGTACAGTAGAATATTACCAGGGGCCAAAGATAAAGTTAGCATTAGCAAACATGTTTACATGCAAAAAAGGTTACTTTTATGCAATTTGAACTAACTATTGTTACAAATGGAATAACCTGAAGACAAAATAGGATTTTCCACTTTACGTCCAAAGTGGTGTATCTCTGTAGGTGCTTCAGGCGTCTGTGTATGCAGTATACATCAAAATGTGAAGCTACTTCTTGCTGCAATCACAAGTGAAGAAACGTACAAAAATCTGACAAAGTTGCTTGTTTGTGATTCAGACAACTCAAACTGTTTGCTTAAACATTGTGATAGTTGCCCATCAGAAGAAGCAATAACAGAGTTTTTAAAACATAAATTGGATGATTTGATACTGATGATGACATTGAGTATACTCAGTGGTTAAATACAGACAGACCAGATTGGTGAAGCAGACAGCAAGTGTTGAAGAAATAATCAATTTATTAGTCAACAAACTCCAGAAACTTATTCCCCACTCATTCATTGCAAAGTCCCAAGCAAAAACTTCGAAAAACCTGGAAGAAAACCTTTTCCCTATTACTTATGAACTTCAATGAGAACTATTCTTATGTAATCCAAAATGAAATTCAAAGCTACCATTGGTCAAGAGGTAGCTGTACACTCCACCCTGTGTGTCTATTTGTTAAGTGAGGGAGCAAAAGATTTTGAATCACTGTTTTATAAGTGATGACTTGGACCATGATGTTTCATTTGTCAATGCTGTACAAAGAAAAATGACGAAATGGTTGAAAGAACATTTTCCATCAGTAAAAAAGGTGCACTATTTTACAGATGGCTGCGCTCGACAGTATAAAAATAGGGAAATTTTTAAAAACTTGTGCGAACATAAAAATGATTTTGGAATTTATGCTGAACACACTATTTTTGCAACTAGCCACGGAAAATCAGTTTGTGATGGGTTTGGAGGTACTATAAAACGCACACTGAGAAAAGCAAGCCTTCAACTGCCTGATGAATCACAAATAACCACAGCAACTGGGGTATTTGGTTTATGTGAAACCAAGATGAAGAAGATCCATTTCCATTATCTTCCGAAGGCAGAAAATAATGAACTGCGTATTAAGCTTGCAGAAAGGTTTTCTCAAACAAGAACCGTGGCAGGAACCAGAAGTTTACACCATTACAAACCCATTTCTAGAGATCAGAAGAAAGACAGAGGCAAAAAAAAAAAAAAATAAATAAAAAAAAAATCCAAATTTAATTTTCTCGTTTAAAGAGGACAGTTTGTGGGGAACTATACTGCCTCCACCAAATTCATATGTCGCAGCAGTGTATGATGACCGCTGGTATTTTGCTCTAGTGAGGGGCACTTCAGATGAAGAGGGAGATACAGATTTGCTGTTCATGCATCCACCTGGTCCCGCTAATTCGTTCTACTGGCCACAAAGAGAAGATGCGTGTTTCATCCCTTTGGAAAACATTTTGTGTATAGTTACTGCTCCACAAACTAGTTCTACGGGTAGTACTTATTATTTCACACAAAAAGACTTGCAACTAGCAGAATCAAATTTATCTAAATGGAGTGTTAATAGAGAGAGACTATCAAATTCTGCAATGTAAAAATGTATATATGTACCTGCCAATTATAAGTATTCAAACTGTAAATTCTGCAGCTCTCATTAATGCTTCAAATATAATGTAAGTACATTACATAAAACTATTTTATTGTATTTTTTAAATTCAACTCATCCTATTAATTTCACCATTTTGATTCAAGCCTAAATGAAAGCTAGGAAAGTTTAAAATTCAGCTAATAAACAACATATTACAGTGTGTAAGTCTAACTTCAAGGTACAATCTTTCAAAATTATTATTTTTATTGTATTTATTGTAGCTTTCTTGTATTCAAGGCTTATTTTGGTTGCTCACCGTTTCCTTATAAAACTTACAATAAATATATTTTTTTTCAACTGTTTCCTTATAAAACAAACAATAAATCATTTTCTTTTTTCAAAGACAAGTACAAAGAAAACCACTAATATCTATGGGTTTTAAGATATAATTTAAAGTGAAATTTTTAGTTTATAATTTAAGTTGAAATGGGCGATTCTCTACATGATGCACGGGACATTCACACACTTGAAACTATTTAAAAAGGTTATAAAATTGTATTTCTTTTAAATTTGTCACTTAGGTCTAATGTATTCTAGTCTACAGATTGCGTTGATGTAAATAAAATTGAAATTTTGCCAAAAATATTTCCACTGTAATTGAAAAAGTGGTCGTGATGCAAGGGACGCGGTGACACAGTTAGTGTCCTAGGTGGTGTATATACTATTTTTTTTCTGTGATTTATGAAATAAGACTTATATTTAAAAATATTAATTTTATTACTCAAAACGTTTTCTGCTGAAGAAATATTTTTTCTTGTTATAAAAAATAATATTACAATATTTTAAAAATCTTTCAAAATTCTAAATGCATCGTGATGCACGGGACAAAGTTTCCGCTTGCGTTATATGTCTTTTTTAACAATTATTACACAGCAGTGATATTTTGTAAATATATATATGTTCACGTTTTTAGTTGTTATATAGCAGGGGGAAGGGGTTGCCAGACGTGACGTCATTGACTCAATCAAGGATATTAGAATTAAAATATGGGCTAAAATTAAGAAACCTTAATCCGAGGATAACAACGTTAGTTTGCCTTCTTGGTGAGCACAACCAGAATTTAAGAGTTGGAAAGGATGAAAGTGATCAGCTTGTAAAACCGAAGTTTGGCTTTTTTTTTTTTAATTAATTAATAGTATAAATTTAATTAAGTTCTCGAGTTTAATTTCCGACTTTCTTACTTAAATTCTGGCTGTGCACACCAAGATGGGAGCCTGAAGTTAGTACATTTGGATTAAGATTTTTAAATTTTGTCGTATCATCTAATTTTAATATCCTTGGTTGAGTCAATGACGCCACGTATGACATAACCTATGTTTCCCTCCATTTAGTGTCAGATTTGACAGCTGGCGGATTACAGTTTGTTAGTTAACCAGATAGAAACAGTAAATTAGTGGTGTTATTTTTATATTTCAATATGAAAGTGAAAAAAAAAATCTTCTAGTAATACTGCTGATGAAGCTGTTAATAAACATAAAACACCCATGAATGATGATGAAAAAGCCAAAAAGTACAGAAAACACAGGGAAAATGTTATGTTTAAAAATAAAGAAAGCAAGGTAGCTGTTAAAGGCTTCTCTTGAATCTAATGAGAATTTGAAAGAGCTTCGAAGGAAAGAACGTGAGTACAGAAAAAGAGATCGATCATTTTACACTGTCTCTCCTAAAAAGGTAGGACCTTACAAGTCCCCACAGGGCTTAGGAAAAGCGATGAAGAAAGTTTTATGTAACCTACCTAAGTCACCAACTAAAAAGAAGGTTGTGCTTACTTACTTACTGAACCACTACAGCACTGATGTGACAACAAAAATTAAAAAAAAAAAAATCTACTGTAGTAAGCCTAACAGTGACTTAACTGAGAAGGTTGCGGATTTTTTCAACCGCCCAGACATTGTGTACATATCTGAAGTAATTGTTCGTGATGAAGAAGGAAAGAAAACTAAACTAAGAAAGACGTACTTAACAATGTTATTGAAAGAAGCTTACGAGCTGTTCAAAAGTTCAAATCCCG